>BJBW01001893.1:73835-115794 GCA_004320125.1 Scolopax mira
GTAACTAAAATGCCACCAGCAAATTTAATATGAGGTAACGGACGTGAGCTGACAACAAAGAGGAGAAAGGTAATAAAGTTGCAGTTGTAGATAATGATAGGCTTGAGTTAAATCTGAATTAATGAATGGATTAAATCATATACATTCTAAACCTTTGTTTATTCTTAAGGCTATATTCAGATTTACCAGTCTGAGTTCCACTTTATACTTTCAAGGTTGTTGAAATATTTCTTGCAGGTGTCCTTAGATTATTAGAATACAGGTAATTTGGAAGAGTGAGTTTATGTGAGAGAACCTGGAAAGTCTCTGGTTCACTTCTGATTACGTCTTATAATTCAAATTTATGGTTATTCAGTGACATACAACCTGGGGTTTTTGGGGGGCCTTCTTCTGAGGAACAAATTATTAAACAGTTTTTGTTGACTTGTATTAATGATAAAATTGAAATTGTAAGCGCACGACAGCACCTTCAGAGCAAATGCTCAAGACTTGTGGAATCTCCTGTGGTAGTTTGTACTGGAAAGCAATTTTTGAGATGGATAAAATTGCCCTTTTCTCTAAAATAACTGCTAGATATCTCTTTCATGAGCATGCTGGATATGCTTACAATGTTTGTGACAAGATTTGCCTGGACTTATGTGCCTACCCCAGGCTGTAATTATTTTTTTTTTTAAGGTTGCTATTCTCCTACATTCCTCCAAGGATCTAATACTTTCAAACTGTCTATCTTGGCTTTAATGTTTTTTTCAGGTTCAAATATTTGTCAGAGTGCAGAATAACTCAATGTGACACATTTGCCCAAAGCACTCTACAAAAAATCTGTGAATCATTATACATGTCTTAACTTCTTCAGGAAGCAATGAGAGAAATAAGAGCATCCTCACTGAGGACACATTTGTCAGACTTCCTGCCAGCAAATGAAAAATCTCAGAAGCACATATACCACATAAACCAGTAATGAAATGACACCAACCTTATTAGCTGCACTGTGGTAAATAGCTACCCCATTAGACATGCTGGAGGGAGAAGGCAAGAAGAATGCCAAAAGACACTTATTTACCGCAAGAGTGGGGAATGGAGGGAGAGAAGAGGTGAAAAAAAAAAATATCTTGTCATTGCACAAAGGAACTAGACAAAGCTCCGATGGTTCTCAGGCTCCTGTATTTCTCTGCAGCTGCCACTCAGCAGTAAAACACTTGTATAAAGACCCATGACCTGTGTCATGTTCATGGTGGGATTGATTTAATAGGACAGTGCAGAAAACTTAAATTATCTGTGAGACTAAAGCCATTCTGAGGGATTTTGCTCTTTCTGAGGGTTAACTACACAAAGCGAGGAATGATTACCAGTGAAGAACTTTCTACTGATAAAGAAATGCATTTCACTGCTGGTGTGAGGGATCAAAAGACACTTCTTTCAAGTTCAGAAATTTCCTTCATATTTCTGGAAGGGATGAACGTCAGAAAGCTTTATTCTATTTCTAAGTCTCCCTGCTGTTTTTACCACAGAATAGAGTAGTATGACCAGAACAGTCTTGCTATCTGATTGTTAAAAAAATCAAACCAACTATTAAGAATTCCAAATATATGAATAGGTTCATGTAATAGTTTTATTTGTGGAATACTTGGTAGTCTTACAGATATAATGTGTTTTTTCAGCATATATAATGTGCCTTTGATTTTTGAGTGGGCTTAAGTGTCTCCTCAGAATCAATACTAGATCATCAGTAGAAATGATATTGACATCTTTATGCCTGAGCATTGTAGTTCTGTACTGAAGCCTTACTGATTAATGCTGAACAACTTGCCAGGATGTTAATTGATTTTCAGAAATACTGCATCTATTCACTGCAGGTGTTGTGGTTCTTTCAGAGTGCAGTGGGAACTGCAGTGCAGCTGTATTCCTAATGTTGTCAGAAACCGCTTCAATGAGGAAAAGTCTGCTGCATCTATTTGTTTCATGTGTTCTAGCTCTCTCTTTCATAGATGCTAATGCTGTGAGGCTGAAGGACTTGCTGTGATACTCTAAATGCAGCCTGCTAGAACTATGGGCTTCTGGTTTTCTTCTTGTTTCTCTTGCTTCTTAGTGTGTGCATATAATATGGAAAGAGATGTCTGTTATCTAAAAAGGAAGGTAACAAAAAGCAGGCTTCATACTTAAGCTATTCAAGGCATGGCTACTTTTCTTCTTACAGCTTTCCACTCAGATTCCAGAGTTATTGGGAATTATGAAAACTGTAGCTTTTTTTCAAGCAATGTGATTGCAACTGGTGAGAGGCATTAAACCACTATGTTGAAGAACAGGCATAGGCTCTTAGTGAAATTGTTTCACATTCTCAATAACTTTCTAATTCCCTCATTTCTACACTGAGTATCTTGTCTACTATTATGAATTCTATATGCAGAGTAGAAATGTTGAAGGCGAATTTTTTAACTAAGTTAAAGTGTTGATATACCAGTTTAAAAAAAAATAATCCACCAAAACCCAAACTACTTACACATACCAAGAAATCAAAAGACTAGACGACACTTTTACAGTGATGCCTTAAAAAAAAAAAAACCAAAACCCAGAAGCCTGTAAGTATGTTGGAAAACTTAAGTTCTGTGTTATATTACACTTATGCTGTTATTTTGCAGCATGTAATTAATTTAAACCTGGATTATTTTGTTATATTTATGAAATTTGAAATGAAGATGAATTCTGGATGTTTTTTCAGTGTTTGAGAGATAATGAAATTGGTGAATTTCCAGTGCTGGAAAATAACCTTCCTGGCCTCTGGATTTTAACTAGATGTTTTAGATGTGCTGTCACAAGTTAGAATTTAATGGGAGTCTGTAATTCAGACTTAAAAGCCAGTGTTGCTGGCTCAAGAGATTCAGCTAATTTGCATTAATATTCAGGACTATCTTGGATCAAATCTGCATGTGTTCAGAAGAATCCCCTACAAACTGAAATAATAGGGCAACTTGACTGGAAATTACTTTGTGCATAGATTATTTTTTTTTAACACTGGTATCTAGTTAATCTTTATTTCTACTGTGAATATATTACTTAATACTTATGAGTTACGTTAACAGAACATTTGGAAGACTTATACTGCAAGTTAGCATTATATATATATATGTAACATGGAATTTATCATAGTGTGTGAATTTGATTTTTTGGCAATAAAATGTTCTGCTGCACTTCTCTTCCCTCTCTCTATGAATTAAAATATAGAATATAGGATTCTATTGTGATTTTTCTGTGTTCCAAGAGAAGAACATAACCACCATGCAAAAAGTCATTTTTGTGTAAACTTAGTTTTAATAGCAGTGCAAAAACCCTAAAGATAACTAAGGCTTTGTGAGTTAAAGATCTCTTAGGTCTTTATATAGGAAGGCATAGATATTAAAATAATTCATTATTCAATTATTGAAGCAGACAAACATTATTGACTAGAGTTTGGAATGGATGTCTTCTAAATTGCTGTCTGAAGTATTCCTTAGCCAAGGAACAGAATAAATTATGCTAACTGTTCATCTGCTGATTTGCTGAATTGAAAGATAGGGAGATTCATTATTGTTCCAATTAATGCAAAATTTTTCTAACTTACTAACTAGAATGTCATACACCACCACATAGTGTTAGTATCAATTAGATCTAGGTCTGCTAAGTCCTCGTTACTAGTTTTCAATTGCTTTGCTAAACTTCTAATTGCTTGTTTCCTGAATGATCTAACCACTGAATTTCTGCTTTAGCTGGTGTGCTACAGCCATGTTTAAATTAAGACAAGGAGCAAAATATGAAGTGTAGAGCTTCTATATGAAAAGGTGCAAACTGAGCTGCTTGAGCTCTTGTCCTAGTGATTAGATGAGAATGGGACTGGCATTATAAACTATAAATTTGGAAATAGGTGTCTACCTACAATAGCACTCTCCTCTGAAGCCTTGAGCAGAACCTTAAGTCGTATCCATCCTGCAGCAAAAAAAAATAATGATTAAAGCTAATGTAAACTGAATTGTAAAGCTGTCTTAAGTGTTTAACATGCAGGATTTGTATGTATGACTGCATGTGCTCATTCTGCTGTGGGAGATGGTGTCATGGGTAATATAACACATGGATGGAAGTCTGGAGCTTTTGGAGTTGAATATGAGGAAGCAGATAGGGGGATTCTTTTCAAAGCAAATAAGCAAGTTACTCCTCCATTAACAAATGTTCTGACAGTAATTTATGAAACAATTCTTGTTACTGGGACATGTTTTGTCCCAAATTTGAAACAGCATTTAATTCATAAGCTATTTTTATGAAGATTAGTTTATACAACTTTGTATTTGAAGCTTTTAAAGATTCTTCTGTTATTGTTTCTGTTCATGGATGGAAAGATATCAAAGACTAGAGCCTCAATTAATGTAAACAGGAATAGCCCTATTTATTCAATGTTCTCAAGACTGATTATGTTATGAATAAACCTGATTCCTGTCCTCTAGAGTTTTTCAAGAATCTTTCTGGGGAGCTAATTGAAAGCCTACCAGTAGATTATATCCTGTCTTTTTAAAAGACTGTAGGTGGTTTTAAAGACAGTTCTTGCCCTCAGATTTTCAAATACATTTGAATATGAAATAGTTGTGTTGTGAAATCCTTGTTGCAAATTTAGATGTTTAGCATTAAATGGAATATGATTTTGTATTAACTTATAAAATTAGTTATAAATTTTAAAATTCAGTTGTGTGGGAGGGTCTTCTACAACATGCTATGTTGTGTTTAAATATGCAGGGGGTTTTGCATCAAGAAACCTATTCTTTTAGATCCTTGCTGTAGTTTCAGCCACTGCATCTGATTAACAGAATAGAATACAATTAATAGCTTTAAGGGCTTAGATACTAACTTAATTGCTAGTTTTTAACATGTAGTCTGGTATTTTTATTGCCTTGGCATCTAACAGAGTCTAATGAGCTCTGTTTTGCATTATGCTGTTCTGCAAAATAAGTGATAGTGTTTAGAGTGGGTAATGCAGGTTGTCTGCCTCCTTAAAAGTATGTTGGCTGAAGAAGTAAGGTTGTCTCTCTGAGAAAAAGATTTGAATTATTGTTGTAAGGAATGCAATATTTTCAGTTTACGGATAGGTGGATATGCCTGTTGAAGTATGCTATCCTTGCTCTGTGTAGCCCTATGTTATAATTTCACTGAATACCAGGTTGGAAGAGACTTCAAGGATCACCTGGTACAACCTTTCTTGGCAAAAATATTTTTAAGGCAGTTGATAAAGAACTTGCAAGCTGAGCTGAATTATTCCCTGTGTAGTTTTATTGAATAGCCTATTGCCTTCTTTTTGCTGCAGCTCTACAGACTAATTCTCGGTGCTTTTTAAACTTGTCAGATTTGCCTGTTTCCCGTCCCTTGGACATGTAATATCATCTAATTGATTCTCAAAAAAAAATCGCAGCCTTCTTTCTCCTGTTTTGAAACGCTTTTATCTGTAATTGGCTTGCTCATGTAAGCATTCATAATTTTCAGGAGAAAATGTCAGGAGTTGCTAAATTGCTGTTCATAGAACACCTTAGTCAAAACTTGTGATTTAAATTTTTAATTCACCAGAGGAAGATATTATGAGAAGACTAGCTGCTGTGTGATTAAGGCCCACTACATACCCAAAACCATATATAACTTTTTTGTTTTGTTACCATAGATATGCATGATAGATGTCCCTATAGTAGCAGACAAACCTCTTTGGAAGAAGTCTACATAGATTTAGTCTGGCCCTTATTGTCTTATCTCTTTCTGAACTACTGTTTGAAGGTCATTGTGAGGTGGTCAATGAGTACAGTATCTGTCTGCTGGGGAACTAAATCTGATTACCCTTTTGTGCTTTCTGGATCGATGTTCCTAATTCCCAAAATGCACCTCCCATGTGGAACATGGGGAAGGAGCTATTCTCTGACTGTATTTTTTTTCTTGGCTCATTTTTGAGAGAGGACTTCCAGAATTCGAGGGTTACCAGGAGCCTGTCATTTAAATTATGCTGTTTGAGAGACTAAAGAGATAGATATTAAAGCCTCCAGCATGTTCTCAAAAGTGCTGCTCTCTGTCTCTCTTCAAAAATTCTATAAACTTTCTCCAGATTAACTTAAATGCAGCTGCAAGTCAGACTATTAGCTCTAAAACTTTGGCTATTGGTAGGTATGTCCATTCGAAACAGTCACCAAGATTCATAAGTAGCTCAAGTGAAAAATATGGGGGGGTGGGACAGACTAAAAAGTACTGTGAAATTGATGTAGCCCAGCTTGTATATCTAATTACATGCTGCTGTTTTGATGTAATTCTTTCGTTACTGGGGAGTTCCTCTATGATGAATCTTTCCTTTGCAGTTACTCTTAGAGGTAAAGGTCCAAATTTTCTTGATTGAGTGACTAGGGTCACTGGTTAAATACTTCCTACCAAAGAAGTTGTCCTGTGAATTCCTTTGAAATGACATGAAGTATTGTGAGGTGGGTTCCCATAAATTTTTCCTGTTAGTGATTTTTACTCACTTATAGCCATATCTAAATGGTTACAAATAAATTTTTAGTAAGACTATAATATTTTTTATAAATATCCATGAGTATTTTAGTGTCTGTAAACACAAGAATTACTTGCAGTATTCCTCAGTATAAAGACCTAGAATAAAAATAAATATACAAATTAGGGGGAGGAGGAGAAATCAGATACTATACACAGACTGCAAATAGTTCAATAATTAATTCTAAACCACTTCCAATAACTTATGTTACTTCAGAACTGCATATTCTTACTTTGTTTCACAACTCTTGTACTGTATTCCTGACTTACTTGGAAAATTTAACCACCACCCAAACCTTCCTCAGAATATTTGAAGACAAGCAATTACCTTTCTCATTCATTTCCAGACTTTATCAATATTGCTACTGCTTTCACTAGAGAATTTTCAAATTACCTTGCAGAAGGTGGTAATAGAGAGACACTAGCAGGGAGTTCATAAACATTCATGCTGTTGCCTAACTTTTCAGGCTTGCATCTGTGCATGTTTTTGTACAAAGTCCTCATCAAAAATGTGATTTAAAAAGTTAATATTTAGGAAGACCTTGAAAGAGATCACATAAACTCTCTAAATTATGTTGAGCTGTAACATTCTTTTTGTCTGCGTGTGAATGATGTAGAATTCTATTAAAATATTGATTTGATCAGGAAACTTATTGCGTTTTAAAGGCTAGTTGTTCTTATAAATGCAGACTACAAATAAGTCTGAACATTTGCACTTGAATTCCTGAGAAATTACCACTAATTTCCTTTGACAGAGAATAATTTACTGTCAGTTCTCAGCTTTTCTTCCTACAGCACAAAAACATTGCTGTTCTCTGCAATTGAGAACACAACTAAAGAACACTAATTTGTACATAAAACCCAATGGTTTTATAAATAATTTTTCTAGCTAATACTGTATGCATGTACTTGTAATATTACTGTAATTCAACTGGGGGGAGAGTGTTTCAAAGCATCTTTCTTCCAGTCATCCCCAGCTTTTATTTTAATTTGTGTGAGTGTTGGAGACTGAACTAAGAACTAATAATTTTCGAATCTGATATGGTAACAGAGAAATTCAGAACCAAATACTTAAATATATCTATGGCACAATAATCCAGCTCAGAACCTAGATATGAATCAATACCACATCAAATTTGTGATCTGAACTATGTACTTGAAAGAATAAAAAATATTAGGTATTTTTAAAATGTTAAACAGTGTTTTAACAGTTTAACATAACTTTTTCCTCATGTTTAGCATTTGAGATAATTTTAGCTTAAATTTCTGTTCAGAACTGATGTATATCCAAAACAGGCAAAGCAAAATTCCCCAAAGTCTCTAAGTTATACCCAATAAAATGAGGGTTGCCCAAGAGAAGATTGCCAGAATATGTTGACTTTGAGAATATAAGGCCCTAAGCTTGCATTGCAGAACACTAAAAATTTATATATGTCTGTTAGTACATGGTGTATTAACAAATTTTCCCATTTTAAAAGGGGAGATGAAATAAAATATCCTGGCAGGTCTCTCTGTTCCCCTTCCCTTCTTTATAATCTCAGCATAGTTGAAGGCATTTTTCTTTTTTAAGAATGCAGATGTTTAGTTTTTCTCAATATTTTTCTTACCAAAATGGAGACTTGCCACTTTTTCCAAAATGTTTGAATAGATGTGCAGACACTGAGAAAGTCATCAGAATGCTCAAGAGATTTTGTCACTAGATGCCTACAGAACTGTAGGTAGATAATGTATGACCAGGTAATGAGGCTGAAGGTGGTGGTATCTGCTATTTATTATTGTACTATAGGAGCTAAGGTATGGTAGCTAAAGGAGAAGAAAATCATGAATGCTCATGTAAAAAATTAGGGTAATGTAAAGGGTACTTGGAACATCCTCCAAATATTTGTATTTCATTCACCATCCACTTGTGTACCTACAAGAATGGACAACTTTATTCTCTAGCATGATGTCTTTTTGCATTCCAAGATGTCCTAGGCTGATCATTGAGGATTCTGCTTTGCAGCATCTCAAAATACCTTAACGCTTTTAACTCGGGGCTGAAAACTAAAGTGAATGCTGAACTCCTGTGATGGGAGAGCTGCATGAGAGGGATTCTGGAATGGCTCTGCTCTTTGCATAAGCAGTGGAAACATAAATGTTTGAACACAGGCTGTAATGGATTTGAGCAGTTTAGGATTACACAGTATCTGTAGTAGGTGACAAAATTCAGTGAGGGAGATAAGGTACTGTCAGAAAAACTTTGACTACCTCTAAATATAAATAAGACTACAAGAATGGCACTTTTCAGAATTGGCTATAGCCATTTCTTGATGCTAGTTTTTCCTTATTCCCTTGAGATTTGTTGCCAAAACCAACGAAAGACTGAAATTTTTAGTTTCTGCGCTATGTTCAGTGATCAGACATGTAAGAAAGTATTGTTAAATGTCTCGTTGAGAGATTTCTGGTGTGACAGGCTTCCTAGTCTGGATATTGTATGCCTTGTTCATACTTGCACTGTGTTGAAGGTGGCTGCAGGAGCTAATAGACCTGGCTGATTTTCATTCCTGGAGTGTCACACTTTAAGTTACTGTGCAGTAGCATGTTTTACCTTCAGGTTTATACATTAAAAGAGAAATTTGTCAAGGTGATCTATGTCCCATTGGTATCAGCCATCTTAACAAGCAGAGATGGCTGGCATATGAGAAGCTTTATACTCTGTAATTCAGTGAGACAAGAATAGCCAAAATATCTTCTGAATTAAATGCTTGTCCTGCAATTTATGGTTTCTTCTTTCAGATTTGTAGTAACTGAAGTTGAAAACAGTAACAAGATTATTTTGACTAGTATATTTATGCGAAATTTAATTAAAAAATGCTTTCTTGATGTTACAATAAAAAGAAGCTGAATTTTTTTCAGATGAAAACAATTTTCTTTGATTCTCTACAGTTACTTACTACGTAGTTTTGGAACAGGGTTCTTTTAGAAATGTGAAGCATGAGAATTTTTCTAGCATAAGACCCTGTTTGTTTCCTTCCTCCCCTCCATATTACAATGGGCTATTGGTCCTGACAAGCGGCCAAGAAAATTTTTCCTGAGCAGAGATTAAAAATCATAAACAAAACTTTATTTTCTAGAAGAATAAATGTTATATCAGTTTTGTTCTTCTAGTCAGTATAGTTCTGATCTGTGATTTATATGTTGCAAAACTGTAACACCCCATACCAATCTATTGTCCACTTCTTAAATTTTTACATTCTTTTTCACAGTCCTGAAAAAAAATAATTACTCCCCTGAAAAAAATATTTGTAGAAAAGGATAATTCAAGGAAAAATCTAAAGATGGTACTTGGTTCATATGCAGTGTTGTGAATGATTTTTTTTTTTACTTTTTTCTACGATGTTACTTTTGTATGATTTCCTGACTGTTACTTTATTCTTTAAATACTGCCACTGCCTTTAAACACTCAAGGATTGCCACCTGGGATTCTTCCTCTTATCCCTCTGTGCCACACCTTAGTCAATAAATTACAATAATTCTTCAAAATTGCTGAACATACTTGCTGAAATACATACCTGAAGAATTTGTTTACCATAAATGTTTTCTGAAAGCTTCTAAAATAGTACTTCAGTGAGAATCAATATGATACAGGCATTGAAATGTCTTACGTTAAATAAAATGGAAATATTATTTCCAAATCCATCGTTTAATAATCTTTATTTACAGATCGCTTTTAAGGCATCGTAATACAACAATGAACAAGCCACCTATACATCTCTATTGGAGACTGAAGTTTTCCAGATGACCGAGTCACTCCATATATCATATATTTGCAAACATAGGATGTTTGTTTGGTAATACATTCAGAGCAACTTAGATTGATTTTGTCAATGCAGTAATGTTTGCTGTTGTAGTAAATAAACTTAAAAATGCTTGGACTTTTAACTTTCAAATTGTAATTAGATGTTAGGAAGATGAGAAAACTTTCTTCTACCAACAAATATTAAGCACCTCAAAAATAACAATTTACTTGATGAATAGGAGTTGTGCAATTAACCCTGTAACCCCTGTTCGCTGTGTATCTTAACATGCCCTTTGAGTATCTGGCAATATTCTGTGAACTACTGAAAATGAATGTAGTGTCTTATAGTGATACTGTGTAACCTGTAGTAAGTCTCCTGAGCCACATTTCCTGCTGTGGTAACTTTGAGTAGTTCAAATAAGTAACTTTGGGCACATGGCAAAAACCGAGTAATCTGGTTCCCAAGTGAGGGAGGGTGAAATCGAACAAGCAGCAACAATTTTCAGAATCCTTTTGTGTCATGGGGAGGGTATGGTATCTCAGGGCAGTGTTGAAAAACTTTTCAAAATTTTTTTGCTTCGTTGGTTCTAAATTTTCTTTGGGAAGCCTTAGACCGAATTATAATTCTATGTTTACAGTTATGTGACTCTGTTGCTCTATTGTAACTCTTGTAGGCAGTCTCTTCACTTCATTAATAGCTCCCTACCAATTTTAAAGCTTGTGAATCATGAGCAGTTGTATAGTGCTTATGTTCATCAAGTGCAATATATGAATACTTTAATCTGGCACACTCCTAAACAATTTAAATAAGTACTATTAAGTAAACTGCTAAAAAGCCTATGCTTTGTTTCACAATACCTTTCATTGTTATACAATGACATTTGTGGTATACGAGAACAACTTGTTTGAAGCATGTGTTATTTTTCTTAGCTTAATATTTGTCATGCAAAGCATCTGACTTCACATCACATAGACTGACTTGTTCACATTAAGTCTTCCTCTGAGGCTAGCTTTCTAAACTAGTTCACTAAATCAAAGAAATACTAAGTACATGTGAGTTCAGAACAAAACCTGCTTGTTAAAGTGTCAACATTATCTTGTCAGCATTTTCTAGACTCAAAAAATCCCTCTGTTCAGTACTGTGATTTCAGATTGAATTCAGGGCTTGCATACCAGATCAATACATGCTCAGAGAACAGAGACCCAAACCTGCCTGTTGCTTGACCTCTTGTAGTAATACCCTTGGTAAGACTGCTTCCAAAATGTATTTATAGTTAAGAATGTTCTTACAGTATTAGGTTTCACCTGTTTCCCCAGCTAGCTTTGCCAGCAGCCAATACCTTAAATGATACAAAAAGGATGTAAAATATTACCCTAATTCTCTGAAAGGGTCTTATTCATCTGTTACACATGTTTAGGCAAATAATGGATTTCATTTTTCAAATATTCAAGTTATAGCAAAGGTAATAAGTGCTGAGGTCTGCACAGACTGAATCAACTAGTTTATCTGGGTACCTTCATGACCTTGATGGTGCAAGGTAATTTAAATATCTCGGGGTTTGAGGAGCAAAGAGTATGTTGCTGCTGGTGGATGGATGGCAGAGGGTATGTGAGAGACGAGCTTTTCTGGATGTAGATGATGACAGGTTAGAACAATCTTTGCTGTTTGTGGCTGATTGTTATTTATATATTTACACAATTTAGTGGTCAGTATTATGACTTGAGTTTTAATAGTTTGCACATATTATTTTTTTGAAAATATACAGTTGTTCTAGTTGAGCATCAGGCTTTTTTTTTCCAGCTAAACATATGCTGGTGTGACAGCAACACCCATCTTCAGGATGCTGTTAAGAGGGGTGCTGCATGCAGGGGTCAGGTGAGGAGGTGACTCCCTGTCACTAGCTCTGCTGGCTGAACTGGGAGACTTTGGGAATCATTTCCTGGAGCACAAACCACACCTTCCCCATGCTGGTATGGGATGGGGGAAAGCTGAGTGCTGCCAGAAGGATTTCTCAGATACCAGATGGGCTTGCTGGGCTGCTGTCTGTATTCGGCAGACTGTGATAAAATGAAGCAAACCTCTTGCCTGCACAGTGGTCCTTCAAGCAGTACTGTATATTGTCATTTGTTTAAATAATGTATTTTTCATCTCAATGTGGTAGCCCATAAGGACTTCGAACTCAACTGTGGCTGAAAAAAGAGCATGACATAGGCTTGTGTTCCCTCAGTCCCAAGTTCTCTGACATTGGCAGAGGAGAAAATTAGCTTATGTTTTTCTTCTACATTATTTACTTGGTCATCTACTACTGAGTGGAATTAGTTTTCCATCTAAGCTCTATTGTTTCCTTTTTTTTGTTTCATTTCTGTTCCCTGCCCCACCACCCCCACACAGAAGTAGCAAACAAACAACTCTCTCTCTTCCCACAGTATTATTTTCTGAGCATGGCAGAAAGACAAAGTAGCCTCCTGGCTTCAGCAAGGCTGTTCGTACATAAAAGGTTTTCAGACAGAGGGCTACAGAGTGAAGCAGCTTGAGGATTACATGTAATAAGATTCTGCCATGAAGTATATACCATACAAGATGGCACTTAAAGTGAAACATGGCCTGGATTTACTGAGGACTAAAATCAATATGAGGTATCATTGCAATTGGATGCCAAAGGAAGCTGCTGTTCATGTTCATGGTATTTCACAGATGACAATGTGCTATTTTTCTTCCGTAAAGAAGGACTTATGTGAGTTTACTTGTGCCTTGTCTAACAAAACAAATCAAAACATTTAGGCTGCTGTAAGACTTTTCTGGCAAGGAAACATTAGCACAGATAAGGTACATTCATTCAATTTTAAATCCTTGATATTTTGCAAAGGAAAAATATCAAGTGTATCTTGCAGAGGTAGCTTGGATATGAACAGCTAAGTTATATGCCATTTTTACCACTTATTTAGATGTACTGTACCACTGCTCAAACCATTATTACTCATAGGTGAGTCCATTCTGTCTTAATTAGAAGACAAAATTGTTTTGTATGCCATTGAGAGGTTTTCTCTGTTCAGGTCTTCATATAGCATCAACTAAAGCTTACTTTTAGCATTGGTTTCAGGGGCTGGCTATTATGACAGTTATTGGAAATAATTTATTCCTGATGAAATACATTATATTTTGCTTAGGTTGCATGATCACATATTCCTGTCATCAAAGTTAAAATGGCACAAGTCCTGACTTATCTGGCAGGCATTTTATAAACAAGATAATTTTTTGACACTGTGATCTCAGTGTCACTCCCTACACTGGCATTGCAGTAGGGGTTACAACAGGCTTTCTGTTACTGTTTAAGTAAGTTTAAACAGCAGAGAGAGAAATTGGTGTAGACAAATGCCAGAATAATTCAATGATTACAATAAAAATTTTAACAAGTACTAAGGATTTTTTCCTGACAGGAAATTCTACTCTATGAATGAAGAATCATTTGAATTTGATGATAGTTTATAATTGTTTTAAAAAAATGCAAAATTATTATTTTCAAGAGGTAAATAATAGGTCTGTAGATCATCTATATCCATAGGATTATTATGCATCAGTTCAAGGTTTGGGGAGTTCTTAATCAGTATGTTTTAATAGAAATTTTTTTCCAGAAAGTCACTTGAGATTGATTGAAACTTTACAGTTCTGACAAGATCAGGTTTAATGGCTTTGAGTATTTTAAAAGAATGTTGGGCTATTGCCTTGTCCACCTAGATTAAGACTCCAGTTGTCATTGTCCCTTTTGTAAACCTGCAATTGCAGAGAGTTAAATCCCTTTTTAAGCTGTTTTTGTGTGATCATAATGAATTATATGTCATTAAAATTACTTGTCATTTATTGTGAACTGGAGAAATGTTTCAAAGCATGACTTCAGTTCAGTGTTCATCTCTGTTACTGAACTTCTTAACAAAACACATTAATGCACACTTGTGCTACTGTGCTTGCTGTTTTAAAATTGAAACAAGGGCAATCTAAAAACAATGTCTCCTCTTATGACTAAACCTTGTTTTTTCATTTCTCACTATAGAGTTATTCTTTTCCATCTGAATATAAGTTCTGTTATTTGGTCACGTCATTGTGCATCTTGTACACAAGGTCCAAATAGTCTCACTAGACTATGGTGAAATTTAACTAAATCCATAAAGATTAATGGTGTCTGGTCCTATAAATCATGACTTATTCAATGTTTTAAGTATATATTTAACTATTAATGGCGTTCTACATATATTTGAAGAATGAATAGCGTTTGGATAAGGTTGTGGATAGGTGAAGAACATGTAGAAATTAGTAAGGATGTAGATTTAATCTTATTAAAATGCATTTTGATATTTCTACAGTGCAAGTATAACAATGCTGTGGAAGTTCCCAATATGTAGCATACTGTCTCTAAATATCTAGTCTGAAGAGTAGGGAGCTTCTTTAATTGATTCCCTCCTCCCTGCTGATTATTTTCCTTAAATCCTGATTCAATTTCTTACTCCTTGTAGGGTTGTGGAAGACCACTTTTAAACAAATGGGCAAATGGTACTTTCTGTTTGTAAAACTACTTTAGTGAAATTTGCTAGATGCAAAGTCTGTACTCATTTCCTGTATAGAAATAGTGGAATCTTTCCTCACCTTGCTAAACTAAAGGTTTAGAATTGCAGTAAACATTCAATTAAGAGAGAATTGTTATTCTGTAGAATTTAACCAATAGTGACAGAACTACTATAAAGCTGTATGTTTCCAGCAGCTGCTTATTCTGATGTATGTGTATGGCTTTGAGATCAAGAATTTTTTTTGTAAGTGTCTGGATCAAGAAACTAGGTGCTTAGTTTAACAGATTCAGTCAAGGACTGCATTTAAATGGCTCAGAAATGAAGTCTAAAGCTCATTTCTCATAGCAATGAGTAGAGCCCACTGAGGCAATTAATAAGGTGACTCTTTGAAAAGTAAGAAGGCAGTAGAAATGACTAACAAAGACAAAATTAGCAGATTCAGAATTTCTTTGTAACATTTCTTTGAGTAAAAAGCCTGTAAAGAGCCTGTAAAAAGTATGTCTAAAGTAGCATTATTTTATTGGTACTGAGTATATTATATGTTGAAACTAATTAGCAGTATTACAATCAATCAATGATTGTGACTCGTCAGTGTGATATTTCTTGTCATGTGTCATAGTTGATTTCCTGCAGTAGAAAATGAGCTTTTTCCAATCTCAGAAAAGTCTTGAACTTGAATTAAGCATTTAAAGCTGATTGCAGTCTCCTAGCACCCAAACAGAGTTAAAACTTTCTATTTCAAAAGTCTCCTATGTTTTCCCTTCATCATATGGTGACTGAAAATTCATTGGTTCAAGTAGGGAGTCTAATTGCTTTGATACAAATTAACAGCTGTATGCTTCCAGTAATTGAGAAAAATCTCCACAGAGGGCTTGGATTTTAACAAAGAAATGTTTCTGCATAATTTTTCACAAAGAAAACTCTAAACTTACTTGTTTATCTTCCTGTGAGGAATAGCTGACAAATTTTTTGAAAGCTGTCCAATCTGTTTGTAACAAGTTTTCCAAAGTCTTTGTCAGGGTCACCTCTTAATGTAATTAAACGTATACTGTATCCAGTATATATTTATATATGTATACATGTTTTCCTTTATTAATTTTTGAAAATAATGGGTGTTCCATCAAATGCCAAAAATATTCTTTTAATTGGATTATATTTCGTTATTGCTAAAAAGACAGGAATTTAAGGCTTGTGCTCTTAGACTTTCTTATTTCATTGTTTTGTGTACTTCAACCTCTCTATGCCACGATTCTACTTAGTTGTTTCCCTGTGACATTAGCTTGAAAACCAGTTTCTCAAACTTACTTCACCACTTGGGTTTGGTTGGTGGGGTTTTTTTTGCTGTGCTCAGTCCTTCATGAAACAGTCAGAAATCCTTCTCGGTGTTTACCCTCAAAATCTTAAGACTTGATCCTCTTGTGGTGCCTAGAGATAGCATTGTAACATTACACATATAAAGTTAATTTATCAAACTTTGACATCTGTAACTTCTAGTGTGCTCCTTGAGAATGGGTAAGTGTCATTGTTTTAAATCTGATAGAATTGGTTCTTAACTTCAGAATCTGCTAAGGCTGCTGGGCTTGAAACAAAGTTGTTTTGATTACAGGAGTCTGACTAATGACTAACAAATATAATCTTAAAGTATGAGATTCAAATTTGATGTGTGAAAATAAAAATGAGTTGTCAACACTGCTTTTGCAGCTACTATGAACAGCTTAACTCGGCCTTTTGCCTTTTTCCCTGTTAGCATTGATCATGCAAAATGCCAATATCACAAAGTGCTCCTGTGTGCTAAAGAAATGTATACAGATTTTTACATCAATATTGTTGTTAACATTGGCATAATGCTTATTTAAAGATCTGTGACAAATAGAAAAGTTGTACATCTGCCTTGGGAATTCTGGGTGGGAGATTTAAGGTAATTCCTCTGGACCGGATGAAAAACCCATACAGGTTAGAAAGAGCTAAGGCTTAAAGGTTGTTTTTAGACATTTGCAATTAAAAGGGATTAAGCAGCTGCTTAAGAAACTTAATTTTCTCTGCATGCCTATGTGGTTTTGATCCTCTGTTCAATAATATCAATACTGAGAGCCAAGTCCACTTATGGCTATTAACATGGGCAACATCAGGGGAGCTTGTTTTCATTGGAACATACTTCTGCACTTTTAACTATACTGTGTGTGTCAACAGAAGTTTCCTGGTATGAATACTTGTGTGCTGTAGATAAAAGGAATTACTGATTACTAGGTGAGCAGATAATGATGAACACTTATTTGGACCCATAATGCCAATGTCACATTGGCAATTTTCAGACCAACTACTGCTCTGCTTAAAAAAACATATGTTTACAGGGCTAGATCTTCCCAAATGAGCAAAATAACTGTTATGGAGTAGAGGGGAGTGATGGGGGGTGGAGATTACTTTTCTTTTTAGCTTATTCTTTCTAGCTGATTTAAATCTCTGATCTCAACTTTAGTATTTCAGTTTCTTGAATTCTGTGAAGGTATTCACAGCCTTATTTGGCACAATTCCTCTTTTAATGCTGCCAACTGTGGCAATGATAATTTAAAAGAATGAGAAAGATAGAGCTTGTTTTCTCCAGCTAACCTAATAGATAGCTTGCTTGTAAGATTAACTCTTAGGCAATTCCTGTTAAAATTTTATTCTGTTAAAAATTGCAGGGAAACTATAACTAAAAGTAATGTTTCAGAACAGTTTTCTCCCTTAATAATACCTATGTCTATAAGGTGCAAATCCAGATATAGAGCATTGACAGCAGAAAGTCTTCTGGTAGAGGAAGAAATCAGTTGGTCATGGGTGTTGTCTTACTGTGGAGCTATGATTTGGGCTACAGACATCAGAAAGCCACTGCAGGGAATTAGTCTGACTAGGAAATACAGTCTTTTGTATCTAGATGGTAGCTGAGTCTTAGTTGTTCTGCAGTTCATATCTGAGCTGTAGAGAGCTTTCATTAAAGCCATCTCTAAATGAGAAAATAGAGTAACAATATCTGAGAATGTACAGATAGTAATGGATTCTATCTACAGGAATAACTGCTATTCCAATAAAAAATTAATTTCTACATATTCTGAAGAAGAAATTTTTTCTTAAACCAGAAATATGCTTCTCTGTATATAGTATCAGTCTGTTTCCTTTTGCTTCCAATCTATTTGGTGGATAATCATCAAATAGATTCCTAGAATATTTTAAACTTTGCTTGCAGCAGATTCAGATTTTATCATAGGTCTCTAATGGCTGCATTTTATCACAAGCTTTGTGGGCAGACAGATAAGGGAAGCTTATTAATATGAATTTCCATGGTTTCATACTGCAAAACTCATAAGAGTTACAAAAACTCAAGAGTGAGCACTTAAACCCTCGTTGAACAACTCTATAACTTGGTTATTTTTGGATAGACTTTCAAGGCTACCAACCTGTTTGGACTGTGAATTTCATCATTTTTGAGGTCTAATACTGCTTATTACTTGCTGCTTGTGATTTAGCTAAAGTTGCTTAGCTTTATTTAAATTACTGGGTACAGTAGCAGCATTAAATATATAACAGCCATATAAAATACAATACATCTACTTGTAAAGCATCATAATGAATAGTAAAAGTCCTATATTACCTTCAAGGTAACAAATCATGTTAACAGCTCAAGCTTTTCTCCTGTCAGCATATTTTACAAATACAAACCCACTAAAATATGAACCCTAATGAGATTGCTACTGTTCTAACTATAAATTCTTAGTTCTTTACTGCTTATTTGGAAGGATGCTGGGCTTCTAATTCTTATTAATTTCTGAGAAACTAGCTATTTTATCTAGTACTTAATTTTTAACAGTAATTTTCCTTGTCCTATTAATATTGTTGAAAAGGCTTTTTGAAAAATTAACCCATTTTAAGGAGCAACTTTAATATCTATTGTTATTAGAAGATACATAAGCAACCTTTCAGTTGGGTTTCAGTAGAATAAAGATGACTTAAATTCCTTGCGTATGGGGTAAATGTGCCTCAAGTCTGACCGAAATAAATCATTAAGCAAATATTCTAGCTTCCTGTGACGTTAATATATAACAATTATTTGTCTTGATTTTGATGCTTTTGTTACATTTTGTTGCTCAGTAATTAAATTACGTAGTTGGAAATAGCAAAATCTTGGTCACCCAATGGAACTCTTCAGTGTTTTCTGTTTTCCCAAAGGGTGGGTGATAAATTGCATCCTGAAACTATAATAGATTTTGACATAGAGATTTTAGCCAACTAAATTTCAGTGGAAACATGAAAATCTTGCATTTGTATCCCAGGTGTTCTATATAGTGATTAGAATAAAAATAAGGGGACATCATTAAAAAGATGTGTCATGGTTCAAGGTGAATAACTTGTCATATTTGGTATTTGGATCCTGTTACATATAATTGTGAGAAACCTCTGAAAGCACCGGGAGGGGCAGGTCTTTCAAGTACATTTGAGGAGCATAAGTTTCTAACCATGTAACTTCCTGTAAACTTGGATGGGGCTATAAATTTACTGTTCTGTTTTAGGCATTAAAGACATTACCTCTGATTTCAGGAATACCCCCCAAAACCTGGAAGTTTAAGTCCTTAGGATAAGCTTATATTGCTGCAACTAAAGTTTTAGCTATCTGATGTTCAAATTTGTTCAGGCTTTAGCAGATGATATTGAAATGTTTTGTACGCACTTCAGAAAACAAAATGCAGGATGTTTAAATTGTTTCAGGGCTTAATCTGTAGTTTGTGACCTGCCTTATTTCACAGTATGCTTCAGAAGTTCAGCAAAAGCTAATTTTATCTAAATATGAATCAGACCCTGGTCACCTTCATAGGCAATGTTAACTGAGGGCTTATTTCTATTGCAGGCTTGCAATTTTGGTTTTCACAATCACCTGACAGGAGATGCAGTTTTGATGTACAATCTTAGCTCTTTGGAGAAGTTGGCTTAAAACAGAAGGTTAGAAATGTTACTGTAGACAGGGTACAGCACTCAATTACACTGCAGTATGGTTGTAAAACACTTTTCTTATGAGAACCTGCATTCAGCTCGGAGGGTACCTTTGAGGTACTGCCACCAGGACTCTTGTTGTTGGCACGAGAGGTAAACTACTGCAGTATCCTGGACGTGTAGCTGTGCCAGACAGTAGCAAGGACCATGTAATGTGTATGTGAGGGTGGCATAAATCACACTGCTTTGGTTATAGCTCTGTCCTTAGCAGTTTAGGCTATAAGGATTTCCATTTCATTTAAAACAGCTTTTACCCATTCTGTGCTGAAGGCAATGTGAAATTTCAAGGTCAGATTTTGTACTTCACTTTTTTCATTTTTTGCCTGACATATATTTGTATTATTGGTGGAAGGACATGGGATGGATATTTTTCAGTAGTCTGCTGGGCTTCTTTTTAATCTTTTGTCTGAACTGTTTTGGAAATCTTACATGGGTTTGGTAAGTCAGTTGTCTGAGGATGCGTTAAAGAAAAGTGTCTGAAGCTTGTAGACAGGGGAATTGATTTCCAGATACTGCTGGTTAATGGCAGAAATATTATAAGCAGTTATTTTTCCATAGGTATCTGACAAATAATTTTAGTTAATGAGTAAATCCTTTCTACATTTAACAGTGCCTCAGGTTACTGCTTATTCTTTCTTTTTGATTATCTGATAAAGACACTTAAAACTTGGAATGCCTGACTATTTTTGTGTGAATATTGAAATGGAAGTAATTAAACAGCACTTAAGAGTGCAGTTGACCCTGATGTCTATATAAAACACTGTACATGTTAGCTGGAAAATGGCTTACAGTTAATGTGCTGATTTCTACAGTTTGTGGAAATACATTCGCTTAATAGAAATTATTCTAATTTCTGCTCTGTGAAAGGATATATTGTAATGGACTTTCTAGACAAAATGACCCACTGGAAAATACAATATTTGTGAAAAAGTTGGAGCTCTTAGAGAGGACCTGTGTCTGTCTGGACTTCTTACAAGCATTTTAAAGAACTGGGAAATGCAAGCTGCACAACACAGACTGGTTTATCCCTGTTACCCAAAGGTCATTCTGTCTCTAAATATATTTTCTGAGATGGTATGTCCACAAAGGATCTAGGCTTTCCTCACTATAATAGAATTAGCCAATATAAATAGGTTGGTTTTTTTTTTTCTTCAAGTATGTGATACCAGTAAAAATAGGAAGTTACTATTTTGGCTTAAAATAGTTCTATTCATCAGGATTATAGTTCTAAATGTTACTTTTAGGTTTGTGCCATTACTTTACAGAACAGACACTTGTATTCAGCACAGAAGAGTTTAGATGTCCCTTGCTAGCATTCCATCTCTTCTTGTTTTGTAACCAAGTTGATAATGTCTAAACTGCAAACTTTCATCATGTTTATGCTGCCACTTTGGGTTTATTTTTTTGTCTTAAACCTTCCATCTTCTTGATCAGAAACACAGGCTATCATTCTCAAATATTGTAACAGTTTGTGTAATTAAGAAGTAAAAAAAAAAAAACTATTTTTTTGATAGTTGCAAGTGTTCAAGAAAGCTAAACAACCATCTAACTTGAAGTGGTCTATTGTTTACCTGCAACTTACATTAAAAGGGGAAAAATGCTGCTCCTGTATCAGCATCTTATGTGAAATTTTGATGTCTCAAACTTCACTGGGAAATGCTATCATGATAGGGTACTCTTCGTAGTCATCTAGTAGTGCATAATCAGAGACACTGGGGGGAGGAAGCCTCCATAAATATTTGGATAATGATTACACTAAAGAATGGGCAATTCTGCAAAACTCTGCAAAAGGTTCTCTGCATTTGAGGTTTTGTAGGCAATCTTTTCCAACTATGATTTAACTTCCACCAAACCAAAGACCAGACTAATTCTGTTTAATCTCCATGTCCATTTTATCCTTCAAAGATTTTCCTCACAGGTACTCTTACAGGAGACATACTACTATTTATGTTTCAGTATTAAGATGTAAATGTAGTTGTGCTGAATACATGTTTTGATGCATGAATTGTTTCTCAGGGGAAGTGCATCTTTTTCAGATGAAAGACTTAACACTGCTGTAAATAATCAAAGCAATCTTATGGGAATACTTTCGTTACTGATTTTTGACATTCTACTGAAATGCTTCATACAAGAATATACTATTTATGTTTGAGTTTTTTGTTTATGCTCTGAACTAAGAGCATGGATTTGTTTCCTTTATTTTAATAATTTGCATGAAGAGCTGTGTACTCATGTTATAGAGATCCTTAAGCATCCTTATTAAGTAAATCTAGCAACAAAGGCAGAAATGGCAGGCATGTATGTTATGTTGGTTATACCACAAGTCCTGACTAACAACACATTTTGCAGAATAGTTTGATCTTGTGATTCTCGGCAAATTACACCACATATTAATTTTGTGAGCAAAAATGCAATAGGCTTAAATAACATCAATGGCCTTAAGTGGTGGTTAGTAGTAAATGTCATATGTGAATGTTAGTTATGATTGCATGGTGAAAGCTTATTAGATTAATGCATTATTCTTAACAGAAAAAAGTATTTCTAGAGTTTGGAGGTATTAGTTTGTATCTATTTGTATCAACTAGATAATTAGTATCTATTTGAATAAAATGAAAGCATTCATTATGAAAACACTAGTCCAGTACAAGAACAATGGGGAATGAAGACATAATGTCCTTGACTGGTTTTGATGCTAATGATATTCTCTGCACCTGGCACATTCTGTCAACACAGTACATAATTATCCTTAATTGAAGAGTAGTTTGTGTATCTTTCTCTGATTTTTCTTTCTCTGTTGTACAGTGTTATTCACTGTTCTGTTCACTCTTTATGTAACTGCTCATCTTTTAATGTGGTCAATGTGAGCAGATAGGCCCTATGAGATAAAATGAATGGGAAACAGGATTTTGTGAAGACATGTATGTAACTCTGGGGTAATATCTGATAAGTTTCAAGAACATCTAGTAGCTTTCTTCTAAAGAAACTTACTGGCTTAATGCCGTTTGAGGGTCTCAAATTAGCATCTGCTGTTACAGAAAAGTCTGTGAAAGGAAGACTTTATAGTGCATAGCACTTTCATGTTCTAAAGTGAAATGCAGCTTGATACATGTCTCATTATGTAATGTTCTATAACTACCTATACCTCACTGGTCAAAAAAAAAATTATATAGGAAAAAAAGGTGTTGCATTTTGTCTTTTCCTGTTTTCTCTTATTCTTCTTTTCCCCAGTCTATATGTGATCATTCCTGATGATTGCTAAACTACCACATTTCTCGATGAATAAACTAAGGGAACTGAACTTGATATTCAGTTCACTGGCTAAGATATCTAGAGCTTAAAATAACTCCACCATCCTAAAGTTATATTGCACATATATCTCATCAAGCTATTCCTTTAGAGATTTCCTTTTCCTTGCATTTAATTTCTTTCCACAGAGCTAACTCAGCTATGTTGGAAGATATGGGAGTCTGAGTTGTACAGCTGTTTTGAGTTTAAAAAAAATATTATAAGTAGGTTTAGGATTATTTCAGCAACAGTACTTCTAGCTACTGGTATGAAATAAAAGAAGCTGACTTGCTATTCCAGTCCTAGCAAAGAGATATGAATTCCTCATGACATTGACTGATGTAATTTATTATCCTAATTAATTTTGGGGAAAAATAGTGAAATAAAGACCTCTTAAAAAAAATTGCTGGGTTTCTTGAAACCCTAGATCACGAATTTTGGAGACTAAAAAGAATTCTTGTTATTTACAACATACGTAGCGTTTTTGGAAAATCTTTAGTTGATATATGGGGAAATTACGGAACCTGTGTCAAATTTTGACTTTAGTATGAATTGTGATGCTTTTAATTTCACTCAGTTACTGTGGTAATGATGCTAAAGTCTGTAGTTTGGAGCTAGGATCAAACTAAGGAGAGGAAGAACTTAGATGTTAATAGAACAAAAAGTCCATCCTTGTGATTCTATTGTCAAAGTAGCTTATGATAAAAGCAGCACATCTTTGTGTTGTGAAGATGGTGATGGAAAATAAATTAAGATAGAATGACTTAACTGCTACTTTCAAAGCAATATATAAATACATACAATGAAGGTGTTTGTTTCTGTTTGAGCACATTTCCCTGCAGGGAGATGTGAGATGCCATGGAAATAGAAAGCCAGGTCTTTTGCATGTTTTATATTGATTGCTCTTTCCTGGAGAGTGATCTTCAAATTGATTTGATGCTCCATCACACTTCATAAGCTTCCCTCTCTTTTGCCTTAAAGCAGTTCTACTGTATGATAAATGAAAATATTTTAAATATTTTTAATCTCTGCAAGAAATAATGCTTCATTAGAATTCTGTGCTGATTACAGAGACAGGAGACTTCCTCAGCCAAATCCACACATGCAGTCTGAACATACTAACTTCTATCTAATCACATGTCTCTGTGCCTAGACAATGTATTTTTATTTTGAAGTGTGTATATATAAAAAAGATAATTCTGTCTTTAGCCTATATGTTTAGCTGAACTTTTAGGTCTGTCCCTCAATGAATCTTATTTAAGTCACTAAAAATAATGAATGTCACATTCCTTAATTTCTACCTTGCATAAAGGAAAATCTATAAAGATCAGAAAATGAAAAAAAAAAAAACCTTGTGAAAATATTTTCATCTTAGTGTCTTTTAATGAGTTCAAGACTCATTAAGTATTCTCTTCTTGCTGCTTTTACTTCTTTCAGTTAAATAATGTGGTAGACTCATTTGTCCATGACCATATTCGTAAGTGCTCTGCAGTCTTGTGGCATGTTTGCCTGTCTTCATATCACTGACTCTACTAAAAAAAGCTTTTTATGCTGACAAATAAGAGTAGAAGATTTATTTAAATTACCAAATGTGCTGACTTAGGAGTTGGGGGAAATATGTACTTGAAAGACAATTTTTGAGAATTTATTTTCTCTCTGCTGCTGAAGCATAACATTAAATGTATGAGATCTGTAGGTATTGGAACACAGTCTGCAGTATGCAATGTATTGGCAGATGCTGTTTTCATATTTGGTGCTATTCCTTAAATACAAAATCCAATGCCTGCCAATTTCTTTGGAGCAGACTATTTTTTCCAGAACGCCTACATTATCTCATGCAGTAACTTGAATCTGGCTTTCTGTGAATTAACAGGGGAATCCAGTTTCAAGAAGTTCTTTTTTTGAAGAGGAAATTTCAACTAATTTTGTTATTATGGCGAGAGTGCAACTCGGTTGAAAATAGTTTGTGTAACACCCAGTTTCTTGGAAGCACTCCCATCTGTAGGGAGTGAAGGTATGTTTAATTTCATGGAAAAAAATCCTGTTTTCCTTATGTCTATAGAACTTCAGCAGGCACATAACTTTCTCTGCAGAACTCTTTATAGCAATCACTGGTTTCTTAGCACTACAGAACAAAAAGCTCCTAATGATAAGTTCAGGATGTACCTTATAAATGCAAGAATGGATCGCCCATTTGCTGTCCTTGGAAGGCTGTTCAGTCTCCAATGTGTCAGACTTCTGAGTTTATTACAGGCTGTTTTGCTTTCAGATGAAATTGTTCGTGAGGCAGTTAACCATAATTTATATTAGCTGTTGGCTTTTTTTCTTTCCTTTTGGGAAGAGTGTAATAGTTAAAGAGGCTCAGCAGCTGTGTAAACCCCCCCAATGTTCCAGCTTTTATTATTTTAGAGACAAAATTGTGCTGCTTTGGAGAGGAGGATCCTTATGTCTTCTGTTCTTCATGATGGCAGAGTTGAGACTTTTTTCCCCAGCAACAGAGCCTTGTGTTGTCAATTGTAACAGGCACTGCAGTCCCCATGTCAGTCATAGATTGCTTGCTGTAACCATCAGCACTCTGCTGGTCAGCTTCAGAAGATGCTACTTTAGCTGTAGTAATGCTGAGCAGGATGAGGCAATGCAAAGAAAGCTGCCAAAGATAGTAATTTGAAGTGTTTGACAAAGGAAAAGGTATTTTAAGGTCATAAGTGCTGCAAAACACATGCTTTTTGCTTAATGAAAGCTAGATAAAATTATTTGGATAGAAGAGATGAGAATAATTTTTCCCGGTCCAGAACTATAAAACAGTTCTCTGCCTGACACGGATACTGGGAAAGAACAACACAGCAAGAATGTTTGATTTCTACCTTTACTATCCCCTTTTATCTGTCTCTATTTCCTGTTATTTGTATGCTGCTTTATTTTTCTTTCTGTAAATGAGCAGCTTCTTCCCTCTTGATCTGTTGAATGAAGTGGGGATGCTGCTGTGTTCCTAGTTGGGGTACATTCTCCTCTTGTGAGACCACCTGTAATACACCATAAAATAGTGATCTGACCATGCAAAGGAAGCTCTGAGTTGAAGAACAAGTGAGAGAAGCTTCCAGAAGGTGGGTCAGGCTTAGCGTGTAGTGGCTTCTACTGAAAAACAAGTGGGTTGGGATAGGTATCTAAAATTACTAGGTAAACCTAGCAGAAGTTTTCCACTTAGTTGGCTCAAAACTTGGGAAAAAAAATTACTTCTGTTTTTTCTAAGCCATCTTCAGGCTGTGGCTTTTCACAGGAGCTGTTCTCTAATTTGTCAGATAAAAACAAGAGGGAGTTAGGGGGAGTGAAGAAGAGGGGGAGAGTAAAACAGGAAGAGAATAAGGTTATTGTCAACTTAGCATACTGTGTTCAGTGCTAATGTCCTACATGCTGGGATAGCAAAATTACACCTTTGATTTCCTTCCTCTAATACGTAAAAAAAAAGCATTTTACGGCAGTTTGGGAAAAAATAGTGCTGCTCTATTCCTTTGTGAAATGGAATTATTCACTTGTTTAAAGGTTGCTTAGAAATAGATGCCCTGGTCCCTATCATTGCTTTCCTGAAGGGGAAACATGGTTCAAAACCACCCAGTTACAATGTCCTAGTTGCACACCAGTTTTCTCTGGTAAGAGTTACATTGCTGATAACAAACAAATGCTGAGTGATGCAGGGACTATGCCTCAAGAAATATCCAGCACTGCTTTCTCAAAACTTGAAAAATCTGAACCAAGCCTCCATTTTGCACACCGTTTTCTACTTTATTAGTGGTGTCCTATATATTTGTCTCGCATCTCTATATAAAAATGTTAATTTGATCTGATTGTAAGGCATCTTTACACTGAATGTAGATATTTGACAGAAGTCTTGGTTTTCACCCTTTTGAAAGAAAAAGATATATAAGGTGATAATTTATCTTTGATTTATTTTTTTTAACAGGACAAAACATTGTGTAGCCTGGCAGTAGAATATCTTTTAGTTTCTCTTTGATAGCATTTCTTGAGTTAGGTTATGCCTCCTTTTTGCAGTTAGGATGTAAATCCAATTGGGGATTAGTGGTTCTGGTTCCCCTTCTTTTTCTGTTTACTGTTTTGACATTTCTGCCTTTAGGCAAGTCACTCAAATTCTATCTCAGATTCCTGTAAAATGGGATGACACGTTTCTTGTTCATCAGGATATTGTATGAATTGATTTATGCTTGTAAGATTTTGCAGGATTATTCATGTTACTTTTTACTCCGTTACTCCTTAGCCCTTTGCTGATTTCAGGTTTCCTATTGGCTAAAATAGATGTGAGGGAGGGAAGGAAATAATTCTCATTACTCTTGAGAAACATAAAAGTAAAAATGAATATAAGTATAAAAATGATATTTAAAGCAATATTGTCACATAAATACAGTTTGCAAATGGAGAATACATGGACAGTATAAAGTTATAAAATGATCTTGGGCAATGTTCCTGCTGTATGGTCTCTTGTCAAGAATCTGATCAGTAAAGGAATATGTTGGTTTGGGTTTTTGGTTGGTGGTTGTGTTTTTTTTGGTACTTGCTATACACTTGAGGAAGATATGAGGGCAACAGGCTCATTGTACCCTGTGCTATACCAGTTGCAGAACACTTTTATAATTTTTTTAGCCAGTAGAATTTGTGGCTCTTACCTGTGGCTTGTGGCAGCTTCATCCTGCTTCTGGAACAAGTCCTGTGCTATAGGAGTCGAGTTTAGGTACCCCTGTGTCCACTACTGAAAGTACAGGTGGAGTGTGCTGTAGTCATGATGTAGGGTCACTGTAGGTCATGGCAGGTTTTAAACTGTTACGGAATTTTCACTGTAGTTTCCCTAAACCTAAATTGTCTGGCCCTATATTTACAAATCTTGAACTCAGCATAAATTTTAGGTGGGTTGCAAAGTGAGTTAATTACTTTCAGCAGCCAGAGCAACTTTGATCACTGGCTGGACTGTCTTATGTAGATTACTATACTTGCAAAATCAATGGCAGCCAAACTCTGATAACCCTCTAGTGTCGATGGAGCAAATGTCATCAGAATCTCTCAAATACCATAAACTAATGAGATGATATAACATTTCTGTAGGGAAATCTGTCTATGTTAAAAATTCTGATTAAGTCAAAACCTGCTGAGCAGTATGTGATTGGAATTGAACGGATGCAACTTCATCAGGGAAACTTTGAAATGCAGACCAAGGCAAAGCCTTAATCTAACTATTAGGTTTCAGAAAACGTTCCCTGTGTGTATATTTTAAATGCTAATTTTAATCGGTATAAGAGACATCTAAACTAGTCATAGAGCTCTAGTCCTCTTGAGAGCAATAGGATTTACAGTGTAGCCTGTTGTCTGATGAGCCTCCTCACCAGTCATATCAGGAGATGCTTAAATGAGAAAGCACTGTATTTTGGCAGCTTGTGACTTTGGAATATGTCTCCAGCTGTTGGGTTTGGTTTTTTTTAATTTAGCATACTGAAGACTAAGTTTCCAAGTATTTGGGCATTTGTTGCTACATAACTCTTTGGGATTTTTCTAGTTTTGTATGTTGAGGGGATTGTAATGATACTCCTGGTCAGATAGAAGTAAGCCTAGGAGTGGGTATAGAAAAGGATTGTAAAGAAAATAACAAAATATTTATGTGCCATTATACGATATTGGGAAACAGCAGTGTGTGTTACAGGAAAACAGGAAAAAACATTGTTGGCTGTCACATGTGAATACAGTGTTCCATTTATGTGCTACCACTTTTATCTGCCTGTAACTGCTGTCAGCAGTCCATGTGGATTAAGGGGGCTATATGCAGTCACTGTCAAAGCACTCAAGGTAATACTATGTACTGAACACCATGCTTTGTCCATTCAAAAATTCCTACAGGGACCTTGAGAGTTTTAAATATCAGTGAGACTTAGGCAGGTGTAAAATGTGTTAATGTGTTTTCAATAGTAACATCTCTTGAGTGTCCTCTGAGCCAGATAATGAGCCACTACAGTTCTGCTGGGCAAGATTTCCAGTGACATCTTATGGTGAGGTATGTATTTTCTGTAGATGTTAAGAAAACTTTCCTTTTGTGAACTTTTTTTAGACTCGTCCTTCTGAGAGATTTAGCTCTTTCAATCTATTTCTAATATCTCTGGTAGAAAAAAAGCAAACAATTTTCTTATTACCTTCAAAAATATCAGTCTAATCTGAATTATTCTGCAATGTTTTTTACTCTTCTCAAGAGGGCAAACTGTAACAGTGCCCAGATATAAAATACACAAAGTGGTATTGTTTGTTCTGTCTTTAAATACATGACAAGTTTCTTAACACAAATTCATAATACTAATTTAGCATTGTATATTCATGGTCAAATTAATTCTGAGCAGACCCCTTCAAGCATTGGTAGTGGTGTAACTGCAGGATTCTAATGGTATAGATGAACTGATATGGTTGAGAGAGAGAGCTCAAAAACCTCTTTGATATGGTAGTATATTGTCAGTTCCTCAAATAATAGACTTCACCATGTTATATATAATCAAGTAGAACACTTTATCGACTGTAAACTAAACCTGATCTGTGGTACTTCAGTTATGAGAGTTGCAAAAGGATTGAATGTCAGGGTAGATGCGCCGTTTCTCAAGTTGAGAGTAGTCTTATTTGCTTGTGTATGATTGTGCAGTGACAGCCTCAGCTACGTACAATCATAAAATAGTTTGGGTTGGAAGGGACTTACAAAGGCCATCTAATCCAGCACCCCCACATTCATGCTGTAAGAAATGGGGAGAATAGAGATGCACAGTTTCATTTAGAGCTAGAATTTACTGCTGTTGGAATACAGCTTTTCTGAGGAATAGCCATCTATTTTTCAGGAAATGGCTATTGTGATTGAAATATCCAAGAGTATTCTGGAGATTTGTTCAAGAAAACCTGATTTCCAAGCGTTTGTTAGGAGTAGGCATAACTGGAAAAAAAAAATTAATGAAGTAAGAAAAGGTGAAAGAATTCATAAAGGGTAGAGCAAGTGAAGACCTGAATAAAAATTTTAAAAGTCCACTGTGAAGAAAAGTTGGAGACAATATACTGGAATTGAACTGGAAAGTATCATGAAATTGTGCCAGAATTTCTTTGATTAGTGGTGAGATCCACTTCTCTTCAGAGGAAAATAAGAAAAAAATTTGAACAGTAGTATTGTTTTTAATGAAACACTTTGACTAAGTTTTGGTTTGCCCTTATATTTGTTTGCAAATACACTATATAAACAGAAAAAGGTATAAGTAAAATATTTCAAACTAGGAATTTGTCTTTGACAACTTCAGTCATGTGTGCAACTTCAAAATGAAGTAAAAATCAATAGTTAAAAGTGAAGATAAAACCAGCTTTGAATGGTTAGTAACGTGACAAGGATCACACTGGGTCTATTTTGTCCGATATCCAGTCTGACTGTTGCCAACAAGAGATGTTTGGAGAAGAAGCAGGATGAGTAAAGCATGGAGTCATTTCCAGTCTTTCCAGAAGAAACACTGTCAGGATCCAGAGACTTGTGGTTTAGGGACTTCCCACTGTAGCTAGTCACCACTTTGCAAGTGAGTAATAACAAGATATTCTACAATCTGAATTTTTAAACTACTGTCAAGTGTTTCAGATGAGTTTTGTTAGATCAAGTCCTGATTGCTGGGGGCTTACTACACAAGCATGTACAAGTGGAATAAGCTTTCCACTTGCAAAAAAATACCCTCTTAAAGAGGAAAACATTAAAGAAATTATTTTCTTTCTTTTTTTGTCCTGAAACTACTACTACTTTAGTAATTCCTGGAGACAAAACTATTCCTAACAGGAAAGAGTATTAGATTAATACAAAATCTGCATTCGCAATAGGAAAGATTGATTGCAAACAGTCTATCTACTTTATTCATTCTAGGTGCAGATTAGCCATCAGCAAATGTTAAATATTTAAATTAGGAACATTAGAAGCTAACTCTAGGAAATTATCCAGAAACAAAACAATACAAGGGGGGCCTGAACACTGTTTTAAAACTAATAGAAGCTATAAATTTTCTTCATTAACAAGCTTTCCTGGATCAACAAGCTTTCCTATTATCTGAACAATAGAAATAACTGGTTTGAAGAGGCTTTTTGGTTTATTTTTAAAGCCAACCACTTTTACGTAGGTTTATGTGGGGTAGAAAACATTATACTTTGGATTTTAATGAGTTCTCAGACCAGTTTTTAAATGCTCTTTTATGCCTTTTCAATTACTTTTTTTTATCATGACTTTCCTCCCACCCACCCTTCTACCCTCTATCCCCTCAAAATACCATCATGACACACTCAAATGGATAGGTGATTCTACTTACAGAATATTTGTTTCCAAAACTCCTGATCCCCTCTTTGATACTGCAATATTGCATTAAAAGTTTCCTAAAGCTTTTATAAGAATCTTAATTTTAAAATGTCTCTAAATCATGAACTGCGGTGCTTTGTAACTACATTCAGAAGTACCTACCAAATATTACAGTATTTTTTGTTTTAAAGATGCAATTAGAGTGGAATTAATGATGGTGCTGTCCTAGGAGGATTGAGTGGTTGATGTCAACACAATCACTCCAGTGCAGATAAAAGAATGCTTTTGCTTCATTAGCTGTGATGAAAGGCAAGTTCAAGGCATAGAAAAGTGTCTCAGGAAAAAGGGAGGTTATGGAGGAGATGGACTTGTGTTATGAGGTTGGCCATAGTTTGTATTTACTGTTAACCCTAATGCTACACTGAAAATATCATTTATTTTCTTTATGATAGCTTTACTCCACTTGCAGTCTAATGCAGGTTGGGGTTTTTTAATGTCTCCCTTACTGATCTTTGCTAGGTATTGTAGCAAAGCAATCAATTTTTCTTGGATGTGATGTATAGAAAAACTTGCAGACCAAAATGTACTAATTCATGTGATAATTTTGAAATGTATTCAATGTTGCAGAAAGCTTAACTTGCCCAATCTTCCCTCCAAGGAACAAAAAAAGTTAAAAATTTTCTTTCTTTCTTTTTTTGTTTTATAGTCCCTTTACTATTGTGGTAACAAATACATATCATGAGTGACAATATAGACAGCAGCCAACAAAATTGCTGATAATGGGTATCTGTGAAAGGGTTTCAAACACAAAGTGATTTTGAGCCCAAACCAAACCTTGCATTTACCTGCATTCAATAATTATGGTTAATTTACAGTCCTGTTTATCTTAGTGATTGAAAATGTTATTCAATGCAAAAGCTGTTTTCCTCAAAAGTTAATGAGATTTTGAAAATGTGTTAATGCATTTCACTTTGCAAAATTCCAAAATTTTTTTTGTTACTATGAATTTATTTTCATTAAGTTTGATATGTTAATAATATCACTATGTTAAAGTAAAAGAATTGAAAGTGGTGAAAGCATTTTATTTCAAAGAGACAGTACTAATAAAAAAATCTTTTCAGCATCTCATTTCCTGTGCATAGCACACTGGGGGGATTTGCTGGCTGCTGTAGTATTGTGCTACTTATTGGATTGTGCTGTCTTATTAGTTACTAATGTAGTAATGAAACTATATTTTTTAAGAAATTAGAAGAAATGTAAGACTGTAGCAATTGATAATTCCAAATCCTCAGTTTATAGTTCCACGTGGCAATTCTCTAAGCGATATTATATGTGTATTTGAATTTTCCATGAAAAAGTTAAAAATATTTTACATAAAACACCAATAATTCTATTGATTTTTTTTTTCTTGGAAAGCACAAATTTGTATTTTCTTTAAGAAATAGTCTGAGATGGAAAAATATCTTTCAATGTCATCAGTCCTACAGATACAGCAGCTACTGCTATTGTTTCTCTGTGTTCAGTTTACATATGTATTGCAATTGCCCTCTTCTCTGTCAGCTGTTGTTATGCAATTTGAATATTGGGAAAGGGGGGGTACATGCTGAGTACTACATTTCTTTATTATTCTGAAAAATTACTACTTGTTTATTAAGCATGCACTCCTGCATTTGAAGCCCATGGGATGAGGAATGAGCTTCGTGGGTGAATGTTTAGTACTGTGAAATGAAAATGTTTAATTCATGTCTATTACTTTTCCATTTGCTTTCATAAGAACTAGTATAAAATAGAACCGAGAAGTTATTCAGTTCGGATTGCCTACGATCGGATCTCATTCTAAGATTAATTAACTCAATTGCCTGCAGTTTTCCTTACCTGTTTTATTGATGCTGACTGAGGAATACTGATACTCGGTTTCAATTACACATACAAGTTAATCAGCACAAGTGCTGTTAAGATCAGGCACTTTGTCTAGATGTAGAATACATAATTGCACACTTTGATGTGTTATTAATCCTCTAATCTTTGCCCCTTCCAAAAATAGTATCAGGGAGGAAGTGCTTAAAATTTTGAGTGACAGACATTTAGTGTATGTTTTTCTTTCCTGTTCCTTTCCTAATTTTGTCCTTCCTCCTCAGATTTCAGGCCATTTCCTAGGTACCTTTTTTTCCTGTAACAACTTCAAACTTAATAAATTTGCATAGCTTGTGTTATATAGTATTATAGCTGTTAGTTTAATCTCTTTGGATTATGTTCTATCGTGTAGTCTTCTGTTCAGAGTTGGAGGACAATTGATATTTTATAAATTTCACTTTCATTATCAAATGAATTCTAAAAACAATGGATGGTTTGGGTGATTTATATGTGAACTGCTGCTTTATCACTCTAATACTGATTATGAACTTTAATGATATAATGAATTCATTACATGTTCTTAGACAGTGAAAAAGTGTCAAGGATATGACTTAAATCTAATTCTTATCAATTACTTTGCTTTTCTATTTCAAATAAGTGTGGAGCTAGGTATTTCTGCAAATGCACAAATAGAATAAGTCCTAGAGTTTTTTCTTAAGTTATGGGCAAAGGAAACCTACATCATATGTACTTCTTCTACAGTGTCAAGACAGGCATCTGGGTAACTATAAATTTCTCCTTGCTGGCTTCAATAAGCATTCTGGTTTTTTAAAAATCTGAAAAACATATTAAGGAACATTTTGTAAAACAAAGTATATCAGCACTGCTTCAAAGCATTTTACACTGTGTTGTTTTAAGTAACTAAGAAGGTTAAGTTAATGAGTAATTATTTTTTATAGGATAGCTATGTGGTTTGCTGATACCCATATAACTGGATTGGTGACTAACTGCTATAGTGAGAAACATTTTATTGACTTTTTGTTAATACTGCCTGACATCTCCCCAGTTATTCTTGCAAAACAACTCTCAATTGGCCTAATTTTCAAAAAAATCAAAGAACACTAAATATCAGAACAGCTGACTGGTTATTATATTTGCTGTATGTAAAATGGCTGGAATGTTGACTGCAAGCGTGTGTGCATTCAGTGCTTACAAATTCAAGGGAGCAATGTTCCTTTGGTAAGTTTACCACATATAACTTCGTGATCTGGAAAGGGAGGTGGCTTGAATGTCCTCAAGTACAGGAAAAGTCAAATTAGCATGGTTAGAAACAGGCTAAAGCAAACTAAATGAAAGCATCAGCATCATGGTCAAAGAAGAAAACGTGGATAGCAAGAAACAGCATAGGTGTGTTGCTAGATTTTTCTTACCTGTACAGATGTTTTTTCACTGCAGAAATGGCATTTCAGGACACTGGTAAGCTGGATGTAATAAGGGTGAGAAGTACAGTCAATTTTTTTATCATTGCAAAATAAAAGCTATTAAGAAATACATTTTGTTTAAGGAAGATACTAATTTTGTCACTACTGCCGCAAGGCTGATTGCGTTCCCTGCCATTTCTGGGAAGAGTGCAAAAAGAAAGTTAGGACTTGCAAATTAAATGATATGAGTTAAGATGAACTAATGTAAATTCTTATTCATGTAACTGCTGTAGATTATTCTGTATCAGCTTTTGTATCAGCAGTGCAAATAATGGTACTTTCACATGTGATTTTCTTAAACACAATTCACCTTTTGGATAATCCAAAAGATTTAAACCTTACTACTATGAGAGACTTCATGTCTTTCTGCAACGTATGGAATGTCTTTGAAGATGTATATTGAAACTTGAGCTGAGCTTGGAGTGAATAAGTTAGTTTTCAAATAAATACAGAAATCATTCATCAATGCAACCCATCTAAGAAATATAATAGAATTGTAGAAAGAGAAGGGTATCAGTGTATTGAGTATTGACAAGAAAGACAAAGCAGGACAAAAGTGCACACAAAGCAGGTTATAATGATGCTGCAAAAGTCAGTCCTATTACCCATCAGGGTCGGTAGGAGGCCTCCTCCATGCACAGGGGTCAAGCCTGAGCGAGCATCTTTGTATAGATTCATTCACAGCAATGATGGAAGCTGGAGAGGTCCTGACTATACTGTGGCATCCAGTTGCCCCGAGCTATGCAACAATGAAAGAATTGGCAAGTAGCTTTTGGTTTATAAGCATTGGTCTGCTTCTGTAAAATACAAACAGTGAAATCTTCTTATTACAGCAAAGGTGAAGAAAAGCAGAGTGTACTGAGCTTGACAACAGAGTTGAAGGCATTTATTTTTTCAGTCAGCTTGAACTGATAATGGAAATTTTTATGCAATATTAATCAGGACAGCAGCTTCTGCTAATGGACTGAAAAGGTATCTCTGAGAAACAAGTTTATTTAATTAAATGTAATTATCACTGATTTAATACTAAAGATGTCTTCAAAATAAAAGTAAATAAGCATTAAATCCATTCCTTATGAGAATGAATATTTATCCATTGCCTTTCCCTGATAGCTTTTAAATTTTGCAAGTAACTTCCTGGAAAACTTGGGTTTTATAAATGTGACTAGTCAGAATGACATTTGGTGCTGTTACATTGTTGCTATTTTATTGTTCCAGTACAGAAATTTCACCAAATAGTCCTTTTAATAAGCATTGACATATATGAAAAAAAAGGAAATGAATAATGATGCACATCACCCATATCCTAATTCTCATGTATGCTGGCTCAGATTGGCAGTTCAAATTCTAATGGAATTGTTTTAAATTGCCCTAATGTCTGAAGCTATCTTTCTGTCATCATAGGCTTACTGATGTTGTGTTTTGTGATATGTTGTACTTGTCTAGCAAAATTAGAATTAGAAAGGATGAATGCTTCATTTCTATTCAAGTCAGTTTGGTTTGGCAGGTCCATAATTACTGTCTGTTTGCAAACAGTTGTAACTTCACCCTAATGAAGTTAAATGCTTTAATCTTTAAAAATGGAATAGACAATGTTTGTTAGATCTTTGGAAGATGATATTAGCCAAAATGCATTGGCAGAATTTACTTTTAAGTCTCACTTCTTTAGCTGAAATATTGTACTGAGCTAATGCTATAGTACTACTTCAGAGGAAAAAAGCTAGTATGTCAAAAATTCTGTTATGGGACTACTTATGCCTGACTCAATCAACCTTTGCAAATTTTATATTATGTATAAATATACAATTGATATTTTATGTAGTATTTTACAGATGATTTTCAGCAAAAACAGTCTTCATGTGATTGCATTCAATATTTGCAAAATGAATTTGGATTTAAATCTATTTAGACTTAACCATTTACAACTCTACAGCCAGACTTCCTCCCTCTGAAAGGGCCAAAATGTTTTATCAGTCGGTTTGACAATCCCATCCTATGTGCTTAAAAGTCAAATTCAATTTGCTGGAAATGTTTAATACTGTTAAAACATCTCAACATAGAAATGTTTTGTCATCTTGAATATATTGACTGCTTTTGTTCCTCTAGAGTTGCGTGCTGCTGCATATATTTAACACAGTATTTTACTTGTCTGCATACTCATTTTGTAGGCTAAATCTGCTTGCCCAGTGGGCGCATGTACTCACTCTACCAACAACTGTGTTAGTGGAAGAATGGGACTCGCTCCTCCACTGTACGAGATCACGAACTCAGATCTTCAGTCTTGAACACCTCATGTAATTAGTCACTCCAGGCAAAAGAAGCTAGTTTAAAGTCTAATAAACAGCAGGTCTTTGCTACTGGTTCATTTTGACTGAAATAAAACCAACCTTTTGAGGATACTATTACTGATACCTATCCCATGGAGGGTGATACTTGTACAAGTAGTATTTTGCTTTCAGATTTAGATAGTATGTTCTCCAGGGCAAGTGTGAGCAAGCAGCAATTATTTGAAGTCTTCCAGTGAGTGCCTTGCACAAAAAGGAAATGTAGGTAAAGCTGTAACTGACATAATGTTGTCAGTCATGTTTAAGCAAGTCCCCACTGACATCAATGCCGAGTTAGTCACAAGCATTAATGTCATAATCTCATTTTAAAACAAACATGCAGGTCACGAGTCCAAACATACATTAAATGTTAATATCCTAAAAAAAGGAGCCTGTGGTTATCTTCTGAAAAATTATTCATAGGCAAATAAGATGTGGTGAAGGCACAACGCTTTTAATGCACCCAGATGATTGGAACAGCTCATAATACTGTTCCTGCAGAGGTAAAATAAAAAAATAGAGTGATTATAACTAATGTGCCCATAAATCTATATGACAAAGATTGTCCCCAACAGTAGGTATAATGAAAAAACATCCAAATGAATGTAAAGAGTTCCTATTAATTCTGGGGACTAAGCAAAGATTTTGATGTTGCTTTATTTAAATTTGTTTTATATTGGTGAAGACAGTGTAAGGGGACTCAGGAGAATAGTATAAATGCGTGATGCCTTTTTTGGGGCCTGGGAAGATGAAGTGCAGAAGGAATACTATACAGCATAGCTTTGTCTAGGGATACCTTGGACAAATACCATTGATTGCAAAATTATATAAAATGGCTTTTGAAAACGGATAGGATTGGACAAATTGAAAGAATGTTTGAGTTGCTGGTGGAGGTTTTGCATCTTTAACTTACGATTCTTGTTATATCTGGTTTGTCTAGATCGGATTGTCTTAAGTTCTTGATTGCATAAAGTAGGATCCCATTTGATAGGAGTGTAGTATTTTCTTTTTCAGAACTGGAAAGTTTATAGCCAGGAAGAAAACCAATTCCAGACTTTGTAACTTCCATGTATCGCTACTGACTGAGTTGCTCTTGTAACCTGGTAAAATATTAAGATGAAAGATGGCTTTTCATTCGGTGTTTAGCACTATGATTTAGCCTATGAATATAGCATTGTTCTAGTTAACAATAAATGTGCCCCTTTCTTTGTGAAATACTGTACCAGGGAGTATATAGTTGACACTATTGGTAGCATCAGGCTGTGTGATGAGATACTGGCTTCTCCGTTTAATTGCATTGTCAAACACACACGATCTTATGATTTTCACTGAAAACAGAGCCGTTTCCAGAAATCCCTCCATAGAACTATTCTGCATTATCTATCCAAATGCTTTGCCTAAATGAGAAATAATTAATATTTAAAAATAAACTATACAAAAAACTGCATGACAGTGTTTACCTTGTAACATTCAATGTCAGAAAAAAATTTGCCAGAATATATAATTAGTACTTAAAATTTAGATGGTCATGACTGGAAATAAGAAAGCTGCATATATTATGTTTCAGAATGCTGTTTTACTTCCCATTTTCAAAGAACTATAAACAAACATTTGGAAAAAAAATTATTCCATTCTCTTCGGATCTGGAATACTATAGTAAAGGGAGGATTTGATAGGTGAGTGGCTTAAAACATGTCAGATTGAAAATAGTTGTGTGGATTTATTTACAAGTTGTTTAAATATTCAGGTCTAGCTGGGCTGCTCCAAAAACTAGTAAAACAGGTTGTCCAGTACATGACTGCTTATTGTATATAAGATTTCTGATTTCTTTCATAGTGTTTCTGAAGTACATTAGTAATATCTAGAGATGCTAAGTTTATTAATCTAGAATCTTTAAATCAAAAAGTCTTGAAAAATAGTCATGACAGGTGAAATTTCTTTCCATTGCATCTTAGTTATGACTTCAGGAACAGCTACTAGCAAAAAGAGATGCATACATTTTACCACCCTTTTTGATGAATACTGAGCCTTGATTTTCATTCCTTTCTCCTCGTGTGGAAGGAAGAGCAATAGTGAGCTGCTGTTGATGTGTATTGGCATTGCTGTAACATGCTGTGCTCCATCACAGCTGTGTCTTCCATAAGGTATAATACAATTTTCATATTCCTTTTTTTTGCCAACCAACCTGTCTACCACCTGCTGAAGTGAATTAAAGCAAGTGTAGTGTGAACTGAGTTAGCTTTGCATCCACCTTCAGTTCTGTTAGTGACTGGATGTGTAGTTGTGCAGCCCCTGCTGTGGATTTGTCAGAATCAGTTTGCTAATAGAAAAGTTAGATACAGGTGTTGAACTGCTTGTTGTGCCTCTGGGGGTAAAGAATTTCAGTGGGTTTTTTTCCAGATAGTTTTCCCATGGTTTTATTTGAAATGTAGATAACTCCCAGTCCATCAATGCTGATCTTCCTTCAGCAGGAAGGAAGTGACTCTTCCTTCATTCCATGTATTTAAAAAATATTAACATATCAGGAGGACTGATTCAAATCTGTTCGCTAATTAATGGTTTCCCCATTGTAAAATGTGTTTTATGTAATTGTTAAAAAATGTGGTCTTGAATCTTGTGACTAAAAATTTATGTTTAAATGAAGTCTGTTGGCAAAGTTCACATTTGTGGCCAGCATTTTCTCTCTTTAGCACTGAATCTTCTCTTCTGAAAGTTCTTGTATGCTTTCATTGAACTTTATATATTTCAAGACAGAAAAAGTAACAGGGAAGTTAAATATTATTGGAGTTGTCTTTATATTTTGGAGGGGAAAGGTCTTATTCATTTATTGGGTGGGAAGTGGAATGGCTTTCAACTCTTTGTGAATAGTGCAATAACTTTTTTCAGGAAAGATTTAAAAACTTGTTTGTTCTTCTTCATTTGTGAGTTACTAATATTTCTTAATGACTGACAAAATCTTCCACCTAGCAGTTGACATTTTACTTGCAAAGTATAGCATAGTTTTTCTCTCTTATGCAGGAAAATTGGAGAATACCCCCTAAAGCATCTAACCTATGGAGGAAGCTATCTTGCCTAACTCTGGAGGCAAATCAGCATGCATGCTTCTTTGCTGATCTAGGTGATTACAGGCTTCAGTGATTATACAGCAGAAACTTAAATATTAACTGCAGTAGTGAAAGTGTGCTGGATCTGTCCCTGAATATCTGGTTTTCTTTCTGCAGCCCTGGGTGAGTGAGAAGAAATCAAAACACCCATTAAAATATACTGCAGTAATATAATGCAGGTTCTCAATGGCTGCATGAATTAAAAAAAAAAACAAAAAAACCCACATTTATTCATCTTGGGCCTTTTTGCTGTAATTGAAGATTGGTTGTGGCCCTTACATTGGCTCTCTACCTTTCTGAAGCTCATGAATTAACTTCCAGTTAACAGCTTCCAGTGACATTCAGTGCTTGGACATGTTCACTATGGCTACCCATCTATTGATGTTGATGGGTCAGGTTACAATTAGGCTTGCTTTTCTAGCAATTTTTGTGCACCTGAAGTCAACCTAACCTATCATGCTGTTAGGGCCCCTTCAGGTGATCATGTCATGATCATTGGTGCTGGGAATTGACAAATTAAGAATAATACATAGATTAAAACAAATCTACTTCTAACATCTATGTTGAGAGAAATGAGGCCAAGAGTACAGTGTGTTATTAACATGGTGCAATTGCAAGTGATATCATATGGTGTCTGGAGGAATGAGATGCCTGTAGGCAGTCTGGGTCTATAAATTGACATCTTGTCAAGTTTCCTCAGCTGTTGTCATTATAAAGAGCTCAGTGAGTATGAATTAATAAAGCCATTTATCTTTTATTCTATTCTTTGTTCAGTGTTAATCTTTACTGAGATTAAGAAGAAAATTAAGTGAAGAAAGTTCTTAGTAAATTGCTATGGGAATCACTAAGTTTGTACAGTATAGGTAATTATATAATTAATAAGTATAGTGGAAACACTAGGTCTGGGAAATATATTCCCTGGGTTCATAACTACACATATGCTCTAATCATTGAATGTTGGCCATCTGTTAAATCAACCAGAAGAAAATCAATTGAATTGATTGATCATAGAAATGTTATATTTGGAAGGGTCTTCTGGAGGTTATCTAGTTCAACCCTGCCCCCCTCAAAGAAGGTCCACTAAAGCAAGTTGATCGGTTCTGTTTCCAGTCAGACTTTGAGTAACTTAAAGGATGGGGACTAGAAATCTAGTCTAATATTTGACCACCCTTGAAATTAAAAAGGGGGTTTTGTATTATGATCAGACGGAATTTCACATACTTCAGCTATGACCTTTGATTCTTGTCCTTTCACTGGACATAGTTTAGTCTGATTCTATCTTTATTGCCACCTGTTGTGGTGTAACCCCAGCTGGCAACTAGGACCAAGCCACTTCTTGCTTCTTCCCCAGGGCTCAAGAAGGTTAGAGAGAAGAGGAAGAAAAGGAGAGGAAAAGGTCTTGGGGTGGGGGGGAAGAACAACAACCAAAAATGTTGGCTGAGATAAAGACAGTTTAATTAGAAGATAAATGGAAGAGGAAAATGACAGTAATAATAATGGTAAAAGCATATACAAAATGAAGTAATATAGCACAAGTTGCTCTCACTGTCTGGTGATTATTGCCCAGCCTGTCCTGAGCAATGACTTTGGATCCCTGCTCTTTGTCCAAGCCCTACTTACATGCTGAGCATGATTTTCTGTGGTATAGGAACTTCCATTTGCTACCTTGTTCT
>BJBW01001893.1:115901-157035 GCA_004320125.1 Scolopax mira
TGTAGAAAGAAAACTAACTCTATCCCAGCTGAAGCAAGAACACCTCCCATCCAGTTATAGGCTTATTGAGCACATGAAAGTGCTTGTGAATTCCCTGGAGGGCTGAATAACTTGTGCCCTGCCATGTTGTCCCTCTAGCAGGTATTCAGGTGGTCAATCTCCCCCTTGAAGTCCGGGGCCTGCAAATGTGATATTTCTTTCACTTACCTGAAGGCCTCATCTGAGTCTTCTTTCAAACCAATCCACAGCAGATAGTCACAATAATGTTGTCTCTATTGATCTGTCGAAAACCAGATAGCTAAACGTGCATATCTTCTTTTTTTTTTTTTAAAGATTGTGATGTACAAAAATCTGTCATATTTTGACTAGTACTGTGGTGTTTATTCAGAAGTTATTTTTAAGGAAAGTAATTTAATCAGGAAATATTGATTTGGCTATATTGGGTATTTAGAAACCAATTGTGTGTTTTACTTAAGATTACGTTAATTTGTTTACCTATTGTCTTAAGTATTACAAAGCACTGTTAAGAAAGTTGTCATTAGTTTTTCATGTGTAACTCAGTTTTTGAATTTCTGATCTAAAATGACCTTTCATTGTCCATAAGAATTAAGTGATAAAGACAGATAAAATAGCGAGGGGGAGAAAAACACAGCCTTGGAAGTCCCAGAAACCTAATCAGTCTTTGAAATTAAAATGAAAGAGGGTTTTTTAGAGGATAGTACTAGATCTTTTCCTCCCACATCAGCTGCTTCTGAAGGGAATCAGTAAATTAAACTGTTTTAGTAGAGCCTTGAAATACTAATGGAAAATTTCATTACATTCAGAAATTACTCTATAGCAGAAATAGGGTTCCTGTCAAACTTGCCACAATGTGCTATGTTTCTAAATTTTAAGATAAAATTTCACTACTAATAACACAAGTTTCAATCAATTAGCCTTTGAATTATTTCCTTTGAACTAATGTTGGTATAATATTCTAGAAATAACAATTTGGAGCTTACTGTGTGTATTTTAGTTACTTCTTAAATCCATTGGCTGCTGTTGGCCAATTTTAAAACTCGGACATCTATATCTGATAAGGGTATCCTTGGATAAGGAAGCAGCTAGATGGCTGCATGCAAAGGGTGGTGCCATCAATTCTTTTTTCTCATATAAAGAAAACAAAAAGATTATTGTCACTTGGTAATTTCGCTCTGGGGTAACTAGAAGCAGCTGCTAATGTAAATATGACACTAATGCAATAACAAGAAGTAATAACATTATACTCTGACTTTATAATTTAAGTAGGTACGGTACTGAGAATGCCATATAGTGTAAGAGAATTGTGATATGAAGCATAGGAGGGAGATTTTGGTCTTACTGTAAAGACCTACAATATGAGCATTTTCTCATTCTAGCTAAGAACATGAATCAGAGAGGATTTGGGTTCTGTATAAACAAAAATACTGTAAAAATATAGTAGGCTTACATATGATGATATGAATGTAGATGTGGGTGTGTGCAGATCAAGATCTTTAAGTGATTAGTATTTGTTTCTTTGCTTTTAAAAAAACAAATGGAAATCAGTTTGCAACCAGTGAAAAAAGGTGCTGAAAAGCTTGCTACCTGTTTTCTAAACTTTTATTACAACTAGTAAATTACAGTACAAAGAGCTGGATGGTGGTGTTTCAGTGCAAAGTCTGATATTCCCCTTAAATGAAGACAACCTTACTTTTGTCAAGTGCAGATCTGAATATATGAAAAGGACAGAAGACAAAAATAAATCTGGAGTTTCACAGATATTTGTCATCATTTTAGTTTCACAAAAGAAACAATTGTTTCCTAGGTTTTAGGTGGATGCCATCAATTCTGACAGCATTGGCAAAGGCAATAGTTGGAGTAAAGTGCTCAATCTTGCAGTATTTTGCCAGCTCTGATCTAAATATGTAGATTTGTCCCTATCCTAATGTGGTATTCCAAAGGACTATAGTACAGTTACAAATGTATGTAAATAGTAGGTAATGCTTAACATTTTAGTCTGTTGGCAAACATTTCTGTCAGTGACCAAAACAGGCTGAACTCCTGAAAAACTGCCAAAAGTCATATAATTGCTTATATAAGTTTTTGTATGTTTATAAAAATTGGATCTTGCAAGACCTAGAATTAAGATGAACAAAAGGAAATTAATGGGTGAGCGGAAGGAAGACAATCCCAGAATAAATCATGCCCATATCTTCCCTCCTAATTGACAATAGTTCAGTTCTTTCCTGAAGTTAAGCATAACTGCATAAGTAATTTTCTCTTCTATTTTGCAGTCATGCAGAAGTACAAATGTAATATTCTATCCCTCTTCTACTAGCCCTGCTTTGAAAAGAAATATTGAGCACCTGCTTGAAATCAGACTTGGCAAAAATTACTAAACAATTCCTATCCCTCCCCCATTTCATAAAGTCACCCTGTGCCTCTAAAGAGGCTTTTTTGCTCTGGTGTGATATTTTGATGACATTGTTTTGCATTAATGGTTTCTTAATGAGATTGCAATTTCTGAAATTGCAGTGGCTGGGGAAGTAACTCATCAGTTTAGAAATGTCTGATGGCTGAATGCTGTTTTAGAGTTGCTATTCTTACCATTTTAGAAAATCCCACTGAGATTAATTAGTCTGAGGGATAAGAAAGGGCAGAAAAGATTTACAAAGCTTCCAGCGTTGTGTTCTGTACCACTGGCTAAAAGCATTGTCTTTACCACAAGGGGAATTTATGTAATTTCTCAGAACACTAACTCTGTGTGAAGTCTTCAGGCTGTTTTCAACAGGAGCTGTGCTCTTGCCTGGACAGATAATTAGTAAATGTAATGCCCGATGCAACTATTAGTGTGGGTTTGTCAGCTTAGCATTGCTAATATAACTGTTTAAGTAATCTAGCACCCCACAGAATCCTTATTCCTCTTTGGTTCTCAGCCTAAGACTCCCTAAATTGCAGTTCTCTTTAAGGTATATGGGATGTAGTAGGGAAAAAGTCCTTTTTATTCTCCTTTCTGAGATACAAATGCAGGTAGATGGCTAATTGTACTTCTGAGAAGTACTTTCCATGGTTCAAAAATTAGGCTACAGAAGATAGCAAATCTCATCTTTCTGATATGATGCATGTTGTATATGTTGCTACAGCAGAGATGTACTTATTGCTTATTTTAATATATAATTAAAGATGCAAGGTAAGAGCTTAGGTAAGAGCTTAAGGCTGTCTTAAGCAACATAGTCATGCTTATCTGGAAGATATTCCACTCTCAACTTCAAGATTATTGGACTTTTAGGTCTGTACCCTTAAGTATCTTTCATTGCTTGTGAACCATGGTGCACACATCATATTAATTTTAGAGGTTTCTGTCTGAGGTTCTACAGTGAAATGTCCACCAAAACCTTTTGCTTAGCTTTTTCTAGATTTTGAATTGCCACCTCAAAATTTCTGCAAAACTGAAACCACCATTGCTAATGAGAACAGTTAAGGTTTGCTGGTACTCTTACCGAGCAGGATTAGAATTCAGGCCAAACACTTATCTCCTTTTCAGTCTGGGTTCCATGACTGTGTCATGACATAACTTTTCATTACCTAGCCAGTATTCTTGTACAGTTACTAGCTGTATAATTATCTAATCATTGTGTGCATCTTTGTCATACCCTGTTCCCTTGCCCCCTTTTGATTCACAGAGGTTTTCTGTTGATTTTTCATCTGAAGACTTTGTGAATCTGATCTCTGTGTGGCTGGGATTTGACTAGAGCAGCCAGGCTGGAATTGCTAGTGATCTATATCATAGAAAGACTTCCTGTAATTGTCAGAGGTGGGGGAGAAAAAATAAGAAAAAAATCCAAATTCATGCCAAGAGAATAATTTATTATATGCTGGGTTCAGAAACATTGGGTCAAAAATGGAAGTGTATCAACTAAAATCAAAGATAACTAAGGGGTGAAAGCTTCAAGAAACCCAACAAATTAAGTAAGTTATCTTCCTTTCCATGGCTTTGCTTATACAAGGAAATTGCCTGTCATAAGTTGAAAATATATTCATTCTTAGATAAACAGTTTGTCTAGATTTGAGGCTATAAAATATTGTGCTGTTGATTATATGTGCTTATGTAGTTGTATTATGATCATGTATTAATGGCCATCTGTGTTAATATCTGAACTTTAACATGAGAATTTTGATGTTTTTTGAAACTAGTGAGGTGTTTGGGTTTTTTTTCCTTGCAGCACCCTGTCCTTGTGATATCCCAAAAGGACATGTTTAGAATATCAAATTAATTCCCCTCTTGCTGGTAACATATCACAAGGCACACAATTGCATTGCAGATGCTATTTAAAATCTGACAAAGATAAATTTAAGTTGCTTGTACAGGATAATGACAAACCTAGATGAATGCTTAACAAATAAGGTCAAAAAGTTTGAGGTGACTCAAATGGCATCAATATTTTGTCTTACGCTTGCAGTTTCCCTTATTGTTACTTATTACTATTTTTCCACTGTTCATTAAAAAATTCTCAACTGAACCTAAAATAGGTTTCAATCGCACAAGCCATGTAAATCAGACTGTCTGCAGAACAGAAATACAGACCATAAAATAGAGACCATACAGGTAACTTCACTGAAAGAGCTGTATAGATACCTTGGTAATGCTAATACTATAAGACCTTTACACTTTGCTTTTGCTGCATCTTGAATGAAGCATATGCTGACATGTATACTTTACATCCATCTTCTAACTTTAATAATTCAATTGTCATTGGTATTGAAGTACAGGATCATTACAGTGAATTATTAGTATAGATTGAGTACATGTGTTTCTACGAATTAGCTATTAAGAATTCCTTATCAGTTTTGTCATTTCACCAAATAAATGTTATTCTTCAAAGTTCTGTAATGGTCTACACTGATCTCCAAAATTTTTGCAATCAAACAAAAGAAATGTCTGTCTCGCATGCTAAGTTTTTCTTACTTTATGTAAATAGCAATAGGTGGAATCTAAATAAAACAGGTTAGAGCTTTTTTTGAAAACTTTTTTAAAAAATATTTTGTTATACTTTACTATGAAAGCATTGTTTTAAAAACAGTGAATATGGGCAGTGTAAATATGAACAGAAATCTTACTGCGAGCACAGACCTGTGAGCTTCAGCAAGAGCTGGAAATGCTGTTTGGTTTTCTGCCTCAGATCTGGTCCCCAAATCACACCTCTGGGTCTGGATGGACGCTACCAGCCGTTTCCACTGCTTTGCTTTCAGTCGACTATAGCAATATTTGTACCAAAGAAAGCAGGTGTAAACACATACACTTTCTTCAGATTTTGAATATCTGAATAGTAATTCTTTCTCCAGTAAACATTCTACTATTTACACCTAATGAGATGATATCAAGAGGAAAGACTGAAATGAGTCATTTTGTGATGCCTTGTTCCAGGCAGCAGATTAGCCTTGGGCACCAATTTAAATTTTTGTAGTAGAAGGCATGGACTGAAACCAATTGTGGTGCGTGGTGGGTTATGATAAAGAGTGAAACACTGAATAAATGGAGCATTGTCAGCTCTTTTCTCATCTGGGTTCACTGAAGGTTTACCAATGAAACTTTTTCCCCTTTGAGATTTTTTTTTTTCCATCTTCCCCAAACAACTTTCTTTAGATTTAACTATGAATTTTACTGCTAGGGTACTGCAGCCATTTTAACTTTCTCAACCTCATTCTGTCACAGCAGCACTGAATTATTTTGTCACTTTGAATTTTAGTTAAAGACAGGATCTAGTTGAAATTAAAATTAGCTGCTGTAGTTAACAGCGTTCAATTTTTCCAGTCCTTACCTCATCCAAATATATACCACGTTGCTTCTTTCAGACTTGCACTTTAATACTAAAAGCATTTAATATAAATAGTAATATAGCTATTTAAGGGATGAAATGAATTTATAATGTCTATGGAAGAGGGTGCTTTATCACTGATTTTAAATTCAGTTGTGGACATTTGCACAAGGAAGTGCTTTCTGTCCTCTATTGTGAACCAAGTTGAAAATAGTAGCTGCCTGGTATGATTGAATAGCTTATATTCCTTTCCCCTATGCTCTTGCTGTCACTACTTTTATCTCTCTCCCACTTTATTCTTTTAATTATTTTACTTATTCTCTGCTTTTTCTGTGTTTTCTTCCTTGGAGCCCCCAGCTACCCTGCAGAACTGGTGTGAAAGCTGTCAATTCAGCAAAGCAAAAAAGCACAATGCAAGCTAGATCCAGTTAGCTACAAGACGAGTTGTCAGGATTTGTGGAATCCTGCAGATGATAAAAGATAAAATTCTACTTAAAATCGAGGTGGAAGATATATAATCTTCTAAGTAAATGTTCTGTATTTAAACAACAGGAATCCATGAATAAATATCAAAATAAATTGGAATTTTTTTAAATTTTCCTTCTCTCTTGGGCTAAAATGCCAAACCTATAGAGTTAACCTATGGTTACCTATAGACTTAATATTTCTTTCTGAATATTAGATCACATCACTGAAAGTACAGAAAAATAAAATGGGATTTTTAAATGTCAAAAGTACATTTATTTCTTTTAAACTCAGGTTAATCTTGGGAATGTTATTCATGCTACATTGTTAGAGGAATATTTAAGAGTGTATTTATGGGGATGTTAAATGTATTAGATTAGATACTTAATACATATTATAATACTAAATTTTCTAAACTCTCTAAAGTGGAATGAGCTAGAGCGAGACAATATATAAATAACTGGTTTCCTTTTTTTTCTTTTTTTGTATTTGTAGGAGTTGGGAAATATGATTTCTTAGTGGTTTTGTTGTAATGGTTGGTAAATTAAAGGCATTACACAGGCTAAAATGGTATTTTTCTGTTTCACAGTAATAAAGGATGAGTGATCTTAGTGACAAATGGTTACTGGTAAACTACAGCAGCCTTTTTTTAGAAATCGGCTTTGTTCTGAGGTATCTTACTAATCTTTGATAGTCCGTTTCCTGTGGGATAATGCGTTGCTACATCAGTGGTTCCACAGAAGTACAAGCCATGGAAGATAGAGCTCTGATAATTTTTGTGCTTGAGGGTTAGCTTATAGCATTGCAATCCCTTCTGAGGAAGGGACAGTGTGGAGCTATAAATTGAGAGCAAGTTAATCTCTGGGTCCTTTCTGTTGTACTTTTTTTGTTTTCTGTTAAGAAAATAATCTACTACTAGCCTACTGAAAGAAGTGAAAAAACAAATTTTCATCTCACCATAACTGTGAAATACGTTTGCTCTGTGATCAAAATGCTTAATCTGTTTTTTCCTTATATATCGGATGCAGCAGAGAAGAAACAGCTGTGTCCCTCTTTAGGACAGAGGTCACAACCATATGAAAACTGTCTGTACACAGCCATGCAGAGCCAGCACTACATGTGCTGAAAACAAGAAATGTCTAGGGCAGTTGAGAAAAATGTATCACCAGGAGTCTGAATAAATCCACGTATGTTGAAGTCCCCTGTAATAGGGCTCTTCTGGATTGCTCTGCTTGTGTGAACATCTCCGTGCCAATTCTGACTTCTGAAGTGCCCTGTCAGTCTTGCACTCTGACTCAAAGATTAGAATCTTCCCTGCACAGGGTGCATCTGGCAGCTGTGATGGACTGCTTCAATAGATGTCACAGCATTTTTCTCTTCACTAAAAAAAAAAATAATTTCGACAGTGTGGGACTCCTGCATGACTGCAAGTGGAAGTCTTCTCTGTCTCACAAAAAACCAGATATTCTGTTCTTTTCTGTATATCTTTTGCAATTTGCAACAAAAGATTCCTATTAATGATCTTTGAAGAACATACCCTTTCAGAAAAGGAAGCTTATAATTAAATAGAATGACTAAATATTTTTTCAGTCTCTTTGACTGAGTGTAAAAATAAGTTGCAGTGTGCCAGTTAGTAAATTATAAAATTCCTTGGAATTACCTATACTAACTTAACGTTTTTCATATGTGCTTATTTGATGATAGACAAGCTGTATTTTTGAACCAGCCTTTAACCGAACTAATTTTTGGAAATTCACTGAAATAGAACTGCAATTTTATGAGAACCTGTAGTTATAAAAATTTCACTTCATAATTTTGGTAATGATCATTTCATACCTTTATAAAACTTTCTCCTCTACTCTGCAAGAAAGAAGTAAAACAAGCTGAGGTGAAAAAGATGCTTTGTCCAAATAAATGAATATAACCAAAGATGTAATCTTTATGACACTTAGGTAGCAAATTAACATTTAAGAACCTGTGTTTGTGAAGCCCTGTTTGTGACTGAATATTTGGTCTGTAATTGTAGATATAAAGAACCTCCTTTACAAAAAGAAAATTCCATTGTTCCTTTCTTAAAGATTTTCCTGCTATACATAACTTCCTAATTTTGTCCGTGGCAGACAAGAAATGAGCATCTCTTCTGGAAGGAAGAACATTCAGCAAACGACCTTCATCATTAGTCATCCATATCTATCTGGCACTGTCAATTGCCAAAAGAAAATTAATTTCCTGAGTGAAACATTAGGTAAAAGGAGATTAACATTTGCCCTCCCAAAAATAATTTAATGTGTACTGCCTCCTTTACAAATATGAGTATATGGGAACACTTTGTTGAGAGAGATTGATTTCAACAAACCTGTAGCTGCTGTGGTGTAATGCTTCTGTCTGGGTTTCGCTCCTGGTTTCCAAATGAACATCAAAAATAAGGTTTTCAAAACATCATTATTACAAGCTATGAAAAATGTGGGCTTTTTAAAAGGGAATATATACTGTGAGGGCTATCATCTGCTTTTAGTGCAGACTGTCAGGTTTTCTGTCCCTTGAATTTGTAACTCGTAGCAGATCTATCACCTGAGTAACCAGGGGAGGAGTGATACTGTTGCAGTTTTATAACTTTTCCAGTGGCAAAGAAATCTTAGATAAATGGCGTTGTGTAATGCTTTTGTGGTGAAATACAAAAAGCAAAAAGTTCTTCAGAGTAAAACAGCAATAAGAATTGTAGAATACACAGAAATAACATGAGACTTGTTATCCTGTCACCACAAGGAACTGGGTTTTGCTGTTGCCTTGGAGGCATTCCTAGAGAAGTACAGAAGTATCAGAGGAGTGATTGTTTCTGTATTTGCTTGTCTGTGTGCAACCGAATCTTTCAAGGTCAGTTCCGAATCTTGTTCAAAGTATTAGAGAAATATATCTCCTCTAAATTTCAGAATATGTAGTAGAAAAAACCCAGCAAACAAAATATCTTTCCCCTCAGCATTAGGATGACTATTTAATATGTGCGCTTATAACAAAAATTCTCAGCATTTCTCTTTCCCTTTTGCAAAACTGAGTTTCATCAAGTCAGTTGCTTAACAGAGCTGCCCAATGACTTATTCTTAAAGGCCCTTTTGAATTTTCCCAAGAGCCCTCCACTTCACACAACATTCATGGTGGTGGCAGCTCCTTTTGAAACACTTGGGAATGGGGGTGTGCTTCTTAGATGTGACAAAACAGTGACAGAATGACCACAGTGACCATGTAGTGAGAGACAAACGGAATAGCATGGGCATGAATTGGGAGAAAGAGCTAGTTTGCCCGGTGAACTAGAGCTCCTGTCTTTTCTGGAAAGTAAAACGAATACAAGCCTCTTGGTTTATGGTTAGGTTTTTTTTTTTTGTCTGGAGAAGGCAGTGTTGGGAGCAAATCTACAAGAAGGAGGAGGAAAAAATGAAGTTTGTGGAAGATGGCATATTTAGAATTGTCAGAAGAGAGGAAGTTCAGTGTCAGAAAAAAAATAGTACAATTTTATAGCTTATGGAAGAGAGAAGTCATTTAAAATCCAATTTATTTCTTAACCAGTTCAATTTGAAGACCTTTATATTTGAGATGAGGTTGCACACTTACCAAACCCATAAATTTCAAAAATTTCCCTCTGAGAAAGTAGTTACAGTTTCTGTCTGAAAATCATACTTACATAAGAAATGCCTGGCTTTGGGACAGAACTGGGATTTTTAGTTTTAGTCCAGCTCCCTAAGCTTTGCTGAGAGCTCAGGACTGCCAGTCAATTGAGTTTATGGACAGTTACTTGATGTGAGAGAGCTCTAGGATTTCCTAAAGATGGGAAAGCAGTCACAAGAGCTCTGGGGGTCCCATGTTGGATAGTCCACAGTGGGTATGGGGTTTGGAGTCTAAGATATGCAGGAGCAGCCTTCATAGGCTACCAGAGTCCAAGTTGTTGGCATGCTGCTTGCACCCTCTTAGAAGGCATCAAAGGCTATACGCTTTTGCAATTTCTGATTTAGATTTGTCTTTCTAGGTAATTTCCAAGTAGTTCTGTGAAGAAGTTTAGTCTAGGGATGCTGACCAGCAAGAAAAGCTGACCAGCTGTTGATTTTTTTTCCTTTTGGTTTTTACTCTGTTTAAAAGCAGTAGAAGGGGAAGCAAAGAAAGAGAATGGAATCAGACAGTATAATACATTAGTGAATCATTGAAAACTGTCACACAGCTGAAGATAAGTTGCTTTCTGTAAATGAGTACATTTCCTTTAAACACTAGAATAAGGGATTGGTTTCACACTTGGTCTCAGAAAAAGATCACATTTTATATGTCTCACCTTGAACCACCTTAAAGAAACTTAAATTGCAGAAACTCTGCATCGTTCAACTTGATGAATTCAGAGATGCGGGAGGAATGTGAAAATGTACCAGTACTTAGTGATTTTTATTTTTCATTTTATAGATTAAATGCTTGAGCTATTGACTATCTCAGTAGCTTTGAACACTTATCTTGGTTTAAATCTAGATTTAGGGGTTAATTAAAAGAAAAACTTAAAGATCTTTCTAGTTTGTTTTCAGAGTTCTGTGTTTAAGTTTCTAGGAGCAGTTGTTTTGGTTACTTTCTTTTCTATCCCTGATGTTTCTATATCAGACTGTTTCCTAGGATATATATGGTCACAGACCTGAAGATGAGGGTAACTGTATCCTTCCAGTGCTTCTGGATTTGAGACTTATGGGTAGTGCTGTATTTACCTTTGAGTCATGCACCAAGACCTGTAATTGGTACTCTTAACAAAACTGGCAACCAGCTCCTATTAGGAGATGAGCAGCACCTGGTTGCTCTAGCATGGTTATTTAAATTGTACTCCAATATCACTCTGACTTGCACTTTTAACAGCTATTTATCTTTACTTTTAATTGCCTGTAATTATAGGGGCATTTTCTAAAAGCATACCATGCTACTCTTTATAACTGTTCCTTAGTAAGACATTGGTTAGACCTTAATAAGCAATGGGGCTTTTGAATCATATAGATTTTATTTTATTTTGCAGCTTTTTATGCATATGAAAACTGATCGTTATTATCTGTTTGCTGCTTGGTAAAAGCTTAATATAGGTGTGGGAGTTTTTTCAGTGACCCTGTCCTGAAGTGTGGCTTTCAATATCACATTACTGTGCTGCTTCAGCTGTGCACAAGAAGTGCTGCTTCTTGCTTAATATTTGTGTGCGATTAGTATAAGGGTTTTTTTCCGCCTTCTGTTAAGATATAGCTGATCCAAAACTCATTGGAATTAAGGAATTATTTTTCATTTACTTAATTTAAGTATGGAGCCAGAGCTCCTTAGATGAGAACTCAAAGTAGTGAACCAGTATGTTTTTAAATATTTCTCAATTTTACTAAATTTTATGGAGGGGAATTTTAAATGGTTTGTTGCCTCTACAGTAAAATTCAATTGTTATGCCTTTATCCAGCCAGAATTTTATTCTCAGGTGAACAAATACTTTTGATGCAAAACTGATATTTAGCTTGAACCAACTTCAAATCCATGTAAAAACACAATTTCTATGTCCATTTTTCTGTCTTAAAATGAGGAAAAGTGGCTTTTGCCAGTTAATAATTTTTTAAGCACATAAGAGAGCATTTGTGGATCTCTGTATAAGTTTCAGAATTCTAGTGTCAGGGCAGTCTGTACATAATGGCCAGCCCCAAAATCTTATACTCATTCATCTTCATGTAGATGCTAGGAGATGTGAGGCAAAGGAAAGCACAGCTGTGCAAGACAAGCAACCTTTCATTCCTTAAAATTGGGGCTCAAAAACATCACTGAAAAGCACGATATTCAACTGGATGTCTCCTAAATTGTCAACCTTGTTGGGCCCTGTTGCAGCTGTGGTCCTGCTCTTCTAGGCCAGCCCACCTGAGTACGTGCTGTAAGGTGAAAAGACTTGGACAAAGTCTCCATATGCATGAAGCACGTCTTTATGGTTCTTGAGCAAAGATGAAGTTGGGGCAAATGCTCTACCACAACCTGAAACCAAAACCAAGTGATGTGGAGGAAACAGGTGTATTTATGGAACATTTATTTCAGTTTCTCATCAAAGTCTTAGTTTTCCTATTACTTGTAGCCCTATCAAAGCTTCAACCTCACGAATAAAATGTAAATGTAACGTAAATATAAATGCAATACTAAATTTCAGTCTGCTGTCTCTGTGCTCTTAACCATGGTTGGAAATAGTTGCAGACGTGCAAGATGCGTGCTGTTACTTCTGTCCACATAGCTCAATGTCACTGTCATAGATGATGAAGTGCCTGACAGGATAGCTACCCATGTGGCAGATAGCTTTTAGAGCCTTGTTTTCATTTCCAGTACATCATTAATTTTGATTAATGCAGATACTGATTTCCATGCATTATGCAGGCTCTGTGTAAAATTAGGGTCCCTCCATTGACTAAAGTAGATTATAATGTATACCTATACTTTGCATCGAGAGGTAAACTAGAAGCAAGAGGGATGATACATCTAAGTAAGCCTAGGAAGCCTCAGTGTTGCTGTCAGCATAGAAAGGTGAGACTACAGCCTCATTGGCATCGCTAAAGTATTTCTAATCTGATTAGGGTCTTATCTACAACTGATTGGGGCTGTCTTACTGTTCTGCAGAGTACATGGGGGGACATGTCTGAATCCTTCAGTCTTCTGAATGTTAACTCTTTATTTTTTTAATCCATTTTTTGACAGAACAAGGTGGCTGTGCTTCATTTCCCAGTTAGAAAGTAGAGGTTGAAGCCTTTCTTTTATTTTGTATGCTTATTTCTTTCATGACTTGGAATATTCTTTGGGATATGCAGATGCTGGAAGAAAAATCTATGCTAGAGAACATGGTGTTCTACTTAGAAATGACATCTCTCTTTGTAAGACCTGCTGACTTCTGCTTTTGTGTTGCTTTCAGAAGCTTCGTTTTCTCTCTGCTGTAGCAAATCAATGTCAAAACAGACAAGGTGCAGGTTTACGGTTTCATTGACTTTGCTCTTTTAGAAGAAATCTTTTTTCTGAAGACAAACTCTTGTTTCTACAATAATATTTGGATTAAGAAAGCCCATTAATTTTTTTTTTCTCCTGAGTCAGCAGGGGTCTTGGGGGTTTCTTGGGGTCTATCTTTGAAGGTTTTCCTGAATGGAAAGTCACAGCTTCAGCAGTAAGAAGCTTATTTCAACTGTTAGTAAACTAGATGGTAACTTTGCCAGTAAATAATCTCAGTAAAAAACTATCCTTTTAGGTTTATCATTGAGACAATAATAAACATTACTACTTTATGGGTTAGCCCAACTATCTAGCACTGAGAAATTATATAGTTTTCCTTGGTGAAAATAGTTTTTATGATAATTTTTTCTTGTTCTTATAACCTATTTTTCTATTTTCTTATTTCATTAATTTATTCTAAATTATATCCTAAGTAATTTTTTATAATCTTCTTACAGTATATGTCTGCATGCTGCAGGCCTGTATGGATAGCTATCAAGTCACAGTTTTACTGTCAGATAACCAAACAACGTTTTTTTCAGTTAAGTCCCCTTATTAGCCTCTTTGTAATTTTCTTTGTTCTTTATTATCCGAGTCCAGTTTGCTTATATCCTTTTCTTAATCATGGCCAAAGATTGGCCAACTAATATCTAATAGTTGCAGGCTCACACAAACTGCAAATTCCTTTCTTTATGTACTCTGCTTCTGATCACCCGTTTTGAATTTTGCTCAATTAGGAGTCAACTTTCCTGGAGGGTCAACCCTACTTGTGTATAGTTTTCAGTGCTGTGTTTTTGAAATGCGTGGATGAGACACATTGAGATCAAACTAAATTGGGAGATGCATTCTGAATGTACTCCACTGTTTAATCATCAGACTAGGCGAGAGCCATTATGAAGTAAAACAAGATACTCAAAATATATATAATGTGGCTGTCGGGTGTCTAGCTAGTACTAGGATATTTTGCTCCACAGATCTGGTCTTTTGGGCTTTTGCTGTTGCTAAAGTAGACAATGTCACATAGATCATCTAGATCAGAGTCTAAAAAGCATGGCAGCATCAGCATTGCGTGCTATCTGAGCAAATAAGCTGTGCAGACTGTAAATATTTCTGTAAAATTTAGCATGCAAGTAATTTGAAAGCAAGTTTGAGATTCCTTATTGATCCTAGCTGTGGCATATCAATACAAGTAGAAATATTTTATATATTTATAAAAATATACTACTACGATATGATTTTTTTTAAAAAAATTAATCCACGTAGCCATCGGTCTAGTCTCTAGCTCTTGTCTCTATTTCTAAATTCAAATTCAGTGCCTATGAATATTCCCAATAGATGGCAAATGTGCTTTTAGAAAAGACGGATATCCTGTTTGTGCATGGAATAGTACCACCTGAAAGATGAAAACACGATTGTGTGACATTACCTCTGAGTGAAGGATTATGTCTAATTGAACTTCAATTCACTCAACACAAAATTGAAAAATGAGAGTACTTGCAGATTTCATCTTTCTCAAACATTAGAGAAGCCATTGGATAGCTCAATATTGGCATGTGGGGTAAAAATATTTCTTAACAGAAGTAAGAACTCATTACAGTGACAAAACATTTATCAATTATTATCAATTTGACATCTGCCCAATGTTTTGCTTTATGAAGCACTTAATTAGATCTGGTATTGCTCTAAATCTTCCGTATAACAATATGTGTAATTTCTTCAGAATCATTCACAATTCATTAATGCATTCCATTCATCTGTCTCTCTCTGTATCAGTCATAGTGGAAAAATCCATGACTGTCTAAAGTAATTATTTAGTTTAAAATCAATTTCACTGAATGAGTTGGGGACATAGCTGCAAAGAGAAAATGCTTATAAATGATCTGTCAGGAGATGATTTGGAGCAGTGCTGGGCAAATCACAGAAATGAAGAGTCTTTTTCTTTTGAAATTTTGATCTGTAGCAACCACCTTAGACTGAGCCAGTACCGACTTCAGTCTCCTGCATCTGGTTTGAAATAGTAATTGTTTTATGCTTGTATTATGCACTGGGAAAGGAGATTTAACGGAAGGGATGGTAAAAAACATCCAAATGGACAGTTAGTCTTATGGTAGGTGATAATGATAATCCTAAATGAAGGATTTTAAAGATGTACTTCATAAGGAAGTTGTGATCTCTTCGTATACAAAGCAATGTAAAAACAGCAATATTGATTTGTGGAATTATTTTGTGTAACATGAAGGACATGTAGAAAAATTGTCTTGACATTTCTTACTGCTTCTAAAGACTTCTTTTTGACATATTTTACAATTAAGACTTCCCATTGAAAAATCTTTATTGAGATTATTTTTAAGTCTTCATTCTTATGAAATTAATAGTGCATTAATTTTTGTTTTAAACATTACTAAACAATTTTGTTTGGGCCAGTGTAGCATTGCAATGATACTGCCAAAAAAGAAACTGTCCTATTGATCTTATTTGTGAGCAAAAGAAACATGTAAGGAAGTTATATATATTTTGATATTTTTTTTGAGCAATTCTACCTGCTGCATTAAAAGCTTCCTTGATATTTGAAATTTGCTTCTGTTCTATACATTAGCAGCATTTAATTGGACAAAACGTGGCAGTTCACCTGCCAGAAGGAGGAATGCAGATTTCACATAGAAGAAACACACAATACCTTTTGGCCTGACAAAACCCTCCTGGAAAACATAGAAGGCTTAAATATATGGAGTCTGGCAAAACTATTTTTGCTAGTATTTATACAGAAAATCTGAGCAAAACTAAGAATTCGTAGTTACCTTGAAACATGGAACGAGGCTTCATTATATACCTGCAAATATAGATATTATATTGCTAAAAAACGAAAAAGCAGAGGAGTCTTATAAAAACAAGAAAATTAGAAGAATTTGAGGAAAAAATATTACCACTTAGCTCCACCAGAAACTCAATAGCAGTGACATTTTCCATAAGAAAGCATATATTCAAAGGATTTGTCAAGGTTCATGAGTGGTTATGTTCATTTGCTGAGAAAATGAATATTTTAAAAAGCTTAATTTTTTTATTAATGAAATTTCAAACATTCAGTTATGTCATGGTTGTTCATTATTCTGTAAGGAAATGCTGTCACGAAAAATTTGCAGACTTTTTTACTGCAGTAAATCTTTTTACCAAAGGTATACTAGATTGTTATTTTAGCTTGCTGGAAGTGTGGATTCTACAAAATTTTATATTAACAGTAACAAAATTTCTGGTTTATTTTAAGATTTTTATTTAACTGTCAATGCTAAATATTGTATCATGATATAACATGAGGGAAAAAATCCAGATTTTTAAATAATTTGAGCATGTTTTACTCAAATTACACAAGATCTTTGTGTTCACTGAGATGAAGTAGAACCATCACACCCAGCTAGTCCTTGAAGTCTCTTCTGGTGACTTGCTATGGGGTTCAGTCACAGTACACTTCTGCACAGAATAGGTTTTTTTTTTCCCTGCAGAAACCTAGTTTCCTTGAGAAATAAAAAATATGGTAAATATTTTACATCTTCTCAAACATGATTTGATGCTGAATGAGATCAACCTAACAAGTAGGTTATGGACCTTGTGAGAGCAGGAAATGTTCCAGTGCAATGGGGTTTTTTATAGATCAAGTGTGACATGATCATAGCAATTTATCTTCATAGTCAAAATAATTACCTATGACATCTATTGCTCCCCAGTAAATAAAGGAAACAAGATGAATCCTTTTAATGAAAGGGAGGAAAGTCAGTTTACAGTCAGAGTTTCCAAGAGTGAGTAATAACTTGAAGTCATTTGAAGTGGATTAGAAAGAAATCTGAAATAATTACCTATCAAGAACCAGACTTCTTTCACATTTCTCAGGTTTTGTATTGAAAATTAAAGGTGCTCCAAATTTTTACTTGTTAATGAAAGTCTTAGACTCTTCAATTCCTTACAACTTATATTCCTTATATGTTCAGCTCTCTGTGTCAATGTACACCAAACTTTTTGATGACTGAAAAAAAAAAAAAAGCAAAGAACTGAATGGAATCATTACCCAAGATATTTAGTAGAATAAATGGCAATCTGGGATGTCAAAGACAGATACTGCCAAACAGCCTGTTGAAAGTTCTTTGAAAACAAATGCACTTCGAAGTGAAAATGATTTCAATGGCGGTTAAGTAGTCAAAGATGCAAATAAGCACCTGATTAGTTTGAGATCACTGAGTTGAGTTCTTTGAAAAATCTACCTGTTTTCTGCCTGTTTGCTTCTTTGTTATTAAACAAGTCTACTGTTCTAAATTAGACATTGTATGCTTACCGTAAATTCCCATTGTATTTATGGAAGTGTAATGTAAACAGGGAGAGAAGAGTTTCAGTCTCCTTACTACTCTGAGATAATTTTCCTCAAAATTATTGTAATTACAAAAACTAATGTTATGCATTCTGTAGGAGAGAGAAATTTTTGTCAGCTCGAGGGAGCAATAAATTATGTACATGTCATAATTAGTAACACTAGGATACATTATTTATAAGGATAGAAATACTTCAAGTAACTTGACATCCAGGTGTTGTATGTGATGGTAGATATAAACAGAGTTATGTAATTGTTAAATCCCCAGTGGGGGGGGGGTCATGACTCACACTGTCTGAGCCAATTTGAAGGAGTTAATTGCTGCAAATATTTGCTAATTTAAAAAATGTTCCATCAGAAAATAATTTTCATATGAAAGATGATGAAAAACTGCCTAGCAAGTTACAACAAAGCTTACCTGATAAATACACTGTAACCACGCTCCCTTTCAAAATTAGCTTTGTTAGATGGTGATGGATATTTATGTACTAATTCAGGAGGATGTTTTTCTTTTATTTGAATTAATGAAACTTTTACCAAACCTAGTTAGTTAAAATATTTTATGAACTCCAAGTTGATGTCCTAGAGAGGAGTTTTTAATCAAACTCCAGCTGAAGCAGGGCATGGGATACTGGGAAAATCTTTCTCTGGTTCTGAATTATTACAGAACTGAAATCTAGTCAGTTCTATTAATAACAAACTTTTTTTTTCCTCAGCTTACTCTTAGCTTTACCTTCTAAAGCTGGAGCAGTGTCAGATGTGAAGTGGCAGCTTTGACTGACTGTATGTAAATGAAATGCAGTACTTTACCAGAAAATTTCCTATATGAGGATTTTTTTTTTCTTTTGTATACATTTATTCCAGTTCTCAAGTACTTCTACATTTTTCATTATGTGTTACTGTAGTTCCTGTAATTGCTTGTGTGTTATTTTCTAGATAAGATAGAACTTAATTTTCCCAGTAAAAATCCCTTCATGAAGGAATAAAAATGGTAGATAAAATGAACTTAAGTCTCAACAGTGCATTAAAATCAGGCAAGCTATAGAAATACGTATGTATGTGCATATTAACCACAAGTAGGTAAAGTTGAGTTAGGAATTCCAATGAATACCTATTGACGCTCACAAAATAGCATTATGCTCGCTTATGAATTTTGCTTAAGATCATTGTATTACCTTTGAATATTGGAAAGCACAGTTCAATTTTGAAGATACATTTTCAAATAGGTGTTACTTAAAGCACACGTAAATGCTTGTTAAACAAGATGGGAGAATGACTTTTTTGCCTCAGCAAAATTAGCAAAACTTGAAGTAAGGAGAAAAGAACATAATTTTTCCAAAGAAAAAGACCCTTGTGACACCTGCAAATATAAAGCTATTTTACAAGCTGAGTCTTGGTGTTACTAAAACTCTCTATGAAGCAATTTAATTATGAGTTACAAAGTTTAATTTCTGCTTACTCTTTCTCTTGCAAAATGAGCAATCAAATTCCTTCACTTGATTTTAAATTTAGCAAGGGAGGCAGATCAAGGCAATATTAGAACAGGATTTCAGTGTGTTTTGCCAGTAGTGTGATGACTATGATGCCCATACAAATGGGAAAGCAGGAGTCAAAAGGAGGGGGAGAGGTTGGGTGCAAATGTAATTATTTATCCCTGGAGCTAATCATACTCGACTATTTATAGTACTATAGACTATAAATTATTTCTGTACGGAGTGTTTGACAGGCAATATTTAAATCAATACAATGATAAAAACTGCAATCATAGTTGGGTTATTGTAAAATAATATAGGCAAGGAATATTTCTATCTAAAGAGTCTTCCAAGTTGTTTTTATAACATTTCATGTTAACAGTATGGTCTTAGTATCTGTTTTGTTGTTCCTCAGCTATTTAAGCTTCTGTATTCCTGAGTTCCTCTGTGTTCTATTATTTCAAGACTATGTGCATACAGGAATCATCACTGTTGTGTTTAGTTATGGTTCACACTGGGGAACATTTAACAGCCACAAATCTACTTTGGCTCATTTTAGACAAAAATATTACCTGTAATAATCCATCTGACCTGTTGAACCTTTAAGCAGTCAAATTTGAGGATCTAGTTGAATTCCTAATGGTTGTGGTATCTTGAAGACTTGAGACCTGGAGCTTCATCAGTCAAGACCCACTTTTCACTATCATTTGGGGGTATTCTGCATGGTACAAAAATAGATGATATCACTTTTGCAGCTGTAAAATCAACAGCTCTGTAGTCTCTTTCATATGGAGAATCTCTTCTGACATTCCTTCAAAATGTTGGCCTTCTGGCTCATTGCTTCACTATTACAGATGTAAAACAAAAATATTTTTTTCCACCATCCCAGGTGCATGCATCCAAGATGGATCTGTCTACGGTCTTTGCATTTGTTTAAAGTTCATGTAGAAAAGTATCTGTGTATACGTGTTACTAAATTATCTAGTTGTATGTTTATTCATGGCCACGTACACTACATTTCATTGTAGTTATTATTAAGGTGTCAAGTCTGTCAGCAGCCAACCAGGTTTTGATTAAGAGCTAATGTACCTCTTGAAAAATAGGAACAGAAAAGTCTACAAAAGGCCTGCAACAGGTTTTCCTTACAGAACAGCAGTATGAAATAAAACATTTCTCCCGAGATTCTACTTGCTTTCTTAGGAATGGAAATGAAGATATGAAAGCTGCTGGGATGCACTCCACACGAGGTGCATCCATGGAAAAAATGGGATGTGTAGAGAGAGGTGAAGCAAGCCTATAATTGCTAGGCTATTAGTCTAGTAAAGATCAAGCTGCCTTTTGGCTCTTGTGATTGACTTGTGGCTGGGAGCGCTGGGGGCTGCGCTCTGGGTGTTTAGCTGCAGTAATAAGCAGCAGAATTAGTCCTCTGCCTTGGCTGTAGTCCTGCTGTCTTGACAGCAGCTGGCAGACACAGTGTAATCAATTTTGCATCTTTCACAACTTCTGGATTCAATTTAGAAAATAAATATCAAAATGATCCGCATTTCCCCAAGAGATGAAGGCTGAAATAAACTGTTATTATTAAGCAACTTTAAGAGAAAATACATTTGTTCAAATATAGCATAAATCTACACATACCACTGTTACTCTGCATCTAATGCAGAGGTAACGTGAGTGCTCGGTTTGTTCTTCTCTCAATCTTCAATGCAGAAGGGCTTCCTCCAGGAGATCCTTGTGTCTGTTATTTCATTTTGGCTCTAAAGGTGACAGATCTTTTTCAACTCATAGAGCAGCTTAACTCATTGAGCTATTCTGGCTGGGGAGTTCTACCTCTCTTAGTCTTGGTCCTTAATGATTTTGCAGTTTCAGGGGAAAGTAATTCTCTGATTGATGAGCATATGGAGCTGCTGCATTTTGGTAGACTGGGAAGTGGTATTTTCATCTCTCTACCCTACCATTGTCTTGTTATGCAGCAATAAATGCTACTTACAGGTATCACAGGGAGATCGACAGCTGCCAGATCTTCTGTCCCAGGCTTGTGTTCACTGTAAGGACTAATTCATAAGACCAGGCCAGAGTAATCCAGCCTGTTACCAGTTACATTTTCTACTGTGGTACCACCTCGATCCCACTTCTTGATGCGACTCCGCTGCCGTGTCGCTTTTCAGTAGTGCTGCACCCCTGGGACTGCCTGCCAGGCCTGAACCATGTCTCAGCCTCTTAGTGTAAATCTTTATTCCAGGAAACATAGCACTATGCTCTAGCTACTTCTTGTCAAGGTCATACATCTTATTTCCTACTTTAAGGTTTAAACAATCGCTCTAGTGTTGATCTGGGGGGAAGAAATACTGTAGCTGGTGTGCTGTCATTCAGATCTTGTCTGACTGCATTGTTGCTGAGACTTTGTGTTGCCCTTTTGTTTTCTGACCACATCATGTCCTATCTCGTATCTGGTTGATGTTGGGGTTTTTTTGTTTGTTTGTAGTAAAACAAACCTTCAGTGACTCTAGTAGAGAGAGACCATTATTCTAAATAGAAATCACAAAATTCCATAATTCCTGTGTGGTTTTTAAAAACACAACTACACAGCCTAGCTTTATCAAATTAGCCTGCCTAAAACTCTATTGTATCACCAAGTCCTTTTTGTGGAATAGAGATTATTGTTGCTTCATTTCTTGTGTACAATACTCGTAATGTGATATTCTGTTAAGATTTAGGTGGTCTTTGTAGAATATTCCCTTTTATGTCCTTGAGCTTTGTAAGGTTTTTTTTCTCTGAAGTATCTAATGTGACAGAATCCTTAATCCAAATGACATGCAATTTGTGCCTCAGTTTTCCATACTGCTAATTTTTAATTTAAATATCAATAAATATAGGCCACACTTGTAAATTTTCCAATTTGTGGTTCTTTTACTCAATTCACCTAGATTGACACGGCAATGCCTGTGTCACAATAACAAATATTGATTTCCAAGTTAATAAATTAGTTTTTGACTGTAGTCTGTAATGTTACGTATATTCAAAATAGTCTGATCCCCTTTTACGGCAGACAAAACTTTATGCAAACTGACACAAGAAGACTTTTAGCAAGGTTTTTAAGTAATGCTTTTTTGTCCCTGTTACCTCATTTGCACCCACAGGAATAGTGTTATTGTCACAGCTCCAACAAAGAAGGAAATGCAAATCAATCCTTTTAAATTATTTCCGGCAATGCGAACACGCCAGGAAGTAATTGTGCCAGTTACAGCATTTCCTGGAATGTCACTATAAGAGACAAGACCAATAGTTTCTGGGTGTACTTTAGAATACAAATATGCTTCCCCCTGTCCCAGTTTCAAGCTTATGGAACAGTATTTTAAGTTACTTAAGTAATTCTTAACTCAGTTGCTAGGAGATGGAATGTGTTAGATCTCACCAAATCTTTTTAATGATATTCAAGGAGACTATGAAAAAAACCCTTATGTTAAGAGTAAATCTTTATCAAGAGGAACTGGCAAAGATTTAAGCCAGCTCTATAGTGTATTGACCATCTAGTCAATGAAAAGCAACAGTTCCTGTTAAAGGGTGTTGATGATTCCAGAATAATATATATTAATGTAGCAGACCTATTGACATTGAGGAATTTGTTTTGGTTTTGGCTCAAATCAAAGTAAGTGTAAAACCTATTTTTATGTGGAAGTTACTGCCTTGGTAAAATGTTTTTGTACTTAGTTGTAGACCAGAGGTAGTAAAGGTATAATTGCAACCAGTTGAACCTTTATAAGTTTCATGGTCCATGAGATTTCATCAGTTCAGTTAATCATTTTATGTAAAATTCATAAACACTTCACTGACCTCAGTGAGGATGTGTTTCACATCCTGTCTTTAGGGTATGTGTCCTCCTTCACTGGAGTGAAGAACAATCATCAAATCCAAGACCAACTGTAATGCATTGTTTTCTGTGTTTTCCCTGTTAAACAAAGGTCTAAAGGACTGTTCATTTGGCACTACTTGAAGTCCAGAATGAATCTTAATTGTATGGTGTAAATATAGGTAGCTCCACTGAAATCAGTTACGTAATTGTAAACCAAATGTGAATTGAAGCCTTTATTTTGAATACATATTAATCAGGGTTTACATTTCTTTAAATGTTTAATAATAATTCTTCGACTTCTTCAAGAGGCATTAAAAACCAATAAAATATAACGCTATGGTTGAATTGTATTTGAGGCATGCTGTGAGGAATGAAAATGTACAAGATCCCTTGGATTTAGAAAATGTTTTGTGATTTTTTGTGGGGTTTTGTGTCTTGTTTTTTGGTTGTGTTTTTTTTTCATTGGTTCATTTTCATGGTTGGAATAGATGATCTTAAAAGGCCCCTTCCAACCTAGGTGATTCTGTGTTTTTTAATTAGGATGTATATATTATAGTGCTTATGGCTCCAAATAAAACTTCAGTGATTTCTAATAATAGAATAGTTCCATCAAGCACATGCTGAATTAGAATTATTTTGAATTGTCATTATTATAGGTGTAAGCACTGTCAATCTGTTCAATACATTTCTATTCATAGTTTAACTTTGGCTATTAAAATCCTTTTAAAAATCCATCATAACTTGCACAAACCCATCATATATTAAGAAAACTGCTGTTGTTATTAGTTATCCTCACTGAACCCTGAATTTGAGATTATAGAAATGAGATGCACTTCTATATTTCTCTCTCCAGAAATTCATGTATGCTTTTAATTTCAGTTGAAATTGAAATGTCACAAAGGTGAACACTGTTAAACTTAGAAATTCCAGTAATTTGTTCTAGAATAAAATACATTTATGCAACTGGGATTGTATTTCTGCAGAGTACAATGTAGGTATTCTGCCTTGTTTTCAGGAACAGCGTTAGGCTGTGATTGCTAAGCTTTCTTAGTTACTTCACCACCTTTTCCTTTTCAACATGGACAGATCTTTCAAGACTGGAAAAAGTAGTTTCTGTTTCTATGCAGATTATTTATCTCGACTGCAAGCCTAAAGTGCAAGAAAAGAGTTTTTAATTACCTAAGTGGAAAATTTGGCTATTCATAACTGCTATGAATAAGTGTAGCAACAGCCCTTTTGGTTTAGCACTCTGGTGGAGAAGAGTATAGAGAGATGATGTTGCTTTAGCTATGAAGTCTGCACTTTCACAATTTAAATAGGCTAGATAAAAACATTCAATTATGCACCGCATGTATGCGTAGCATTAGTATGTTATTCTTGTTAGCCAGCACTGCATGAATGAAATTGCTCCTTCAATCTAATATTTTGGTTTTATGGTTATTAATATCACTGTTCACTGTATGTTCCCTGAGCTATGATAATAGGAATATGACTGCTATGAAGAGGATACTATTCAAAATGCAATACCCTTAAGTTTCAGTAAAGATGCTCTTTATAGTAAGCAAAAAATGACAGTAATGGAAAACTGCTATAAGAAGTATTTAATTGTACAAAATGCTCTTAACGGCATTAAGGCTGTGTTAAGAATAAAGACAAACTCTTCTTTTAGCTTGAGCCTGACAGAACACGTAAGCAACCTGATACATAGCAGTTAGGGAGGAGGGAGAGAGCATATGCATTTTGCTGATCTAGTAGAAGGGCTAAAGATTACAGGACCCCACTCGGAGTCTGTCTGTCTTGACACCTCCTCCCTCAAGATCATGCCAAGTCTGATGATGATCTGCCTTGCTCCCAGATTCTGATGTTTGCCTATACTTTGAAATGAGCCTTGTCGCAGTTCTGCAGCTGATAGAATGCTCCTTGAAGTCACTGATCTGTTTCTTTTGAAATCAGTAGACACCAGATTGGGATCAGAAAGAAAGAAGATTAAATAATTAAAAATAGTCTGATGATAAATGAGAATCCCCAGTCTCTGGATTATTGAGGGCTCAATGAATCAGTGGACAAACTGCAAAAGAAATCAGTGCACATTATTTCTCTTCTTGCTTTCTGGATGGAACCATTTTACTACCTAGGTGTTCAGCTTTTGACATTGTGAAATCTACTTAGTTGACTATATTTGAAGGGAGGCTCAGATGTAAATTTTTTTACTGAAGCCTGTCTTTGTGACCTGGATCAAGCATTTCAAATTTTGCTTCAGATTTTCTATTTGCAAAATGATGAGATACTTTGCTAACATATTCTTACTGTGCTTATCTTAGAAATTGTTGTAGGGCTGGAAGCCTGGACCCTTTTCTAAGTATACAGGGGGTCTACAGAAGTATGTACTTGGCAGCTTTCATAAAGCAAGTGATCAGCCTAAACAGTCTATTATTGCAGAGGAGAATGCAACAGTGGAGAAACAACAGTAGATAAAAAGAGAGAATCCATCTGGTGCAAATTGAATTCCAAATGAAATATTTTCCAATTAGGTTATTTAAATGCTTGGGGGAAAAAAATAGAAAAGCAAAGAACAGAGTTTGTCACAAGAACCAAAAGAATTAAAAACTATGGACACAGGCTCTGATGTGATTAAAAAGAAAAAAATTATGAAAGGTGTGTCTATAGAATTCACTAGCTATAAATGTCTGCAGTGACAAATTTCATGCAGGCAACATTAAAAATAATTTGTAACCCAGCTCTGAAAACCCCTAAAAATTAAAAGGTTTTTCCTTAGCATATAGGGAATGGCAAGCAAATGGGTCTATCTTTGAAAGAAAAAAAAGTTATTTTTAAGAAGGACATTGACTGACATGGACAAACATATACTTTCCAATACATTGTGTTATTTTTTTCAGGTTTGCAGACTTTTTAATATAGAACATGGCAGGAAGTTGACAACTATTCCTTTCCTGAACATTGTTAGAGAAATTGATATCAGACTAAAAAAGCACTGGGGTTTTTTTTCCACAGTTACCATTTTATTCTAAAACTGTTAACATGCATTTGATTTGGAATGTCTAATTTTTTTTTATTTATTTCCTCTCAATAGTTAATGCAGCTGTCCCTGATTTTGGCTGTTGCTTCAGATAATAGCTCTTAGATTCTAAACTGATTTAAAAAAAACTACAAACCTGTCCATCATTTCCTTCACTTGGAGCTCTAATATGGGACATAGAATTTATGAAATAGAATAATGCTGTGACAGGAGTTTGGAAGAATTTATATTTAACAACTATAAGCCAAAACTTTAAAACTAAGCTGCAAAGTTATCTCCTGCATTTTCATCAATTTGTCCTGTGTTTTCTAGCTGAAGAGCTTGTATGACTTTATATTCTGTAGACCTGCATACGAAAGATTTACAATACTTACTTTAGTCTGTTATATAAGGTAATGCTTTCCATTCATAAGTTATTGGCTAGAAGTGTTTGATTTTGAAGGTTTACAAAAGCAAATAAAAAGCGAGGTTACTAATGCATATTAATTAAAATGTGTTTTAATAAGACAGGGGAAAAAAAGAATTAAAGGTTTTCCGGCTGCTAACATCTTGTGAGGTCTTACATTCTTCACTTAATCTGACGTGTTTACATATGTACATACAACCTACAAAAAATGAAAATATATGTGATACCACTAGGAAGAAACATTAATTAAAGCAAGTAAAACTGAAAGTATGTAATAGGAATTGTTCATGCCAGCAAACCAAAAATAAAACCAGACAATTCTTTCAAAAAAAAAATATCTTGGAAGCATAATGGTTTTGTCTGCTTTCATAACAGAGAATAAAGCAAACCTCTGTTGACAACAAGTCAAATTATTTTGATTTGATTTATTTGATAAATATTGGTTATTAAGGGTCATTGGACACTCTTTCAACTGTGCCTCAAGGTGACAAAGGAAAGGCTGATTCGTGTGTTAAAATATAACTCCATAAAAATTTTTTACAGAATTCTTTTCTCTTACCACCCATTTGAAATCATGAAAAGACATGATTTACTTTATGGGGGTTTTTTTGATAGGGCTTTTATAAATGCATTAGTTACTAAATTATGATACCATTTCTGAAGTCAGTTTTTATACATGAGGATGTTACTCTGTATGTGGTATATTTGAGAAAGGCATACAGAAGTGGCTCGGAAGCTTGATTTATGTGACCTGATATGGTACGTCTTGGCATATATTTGAAGAAAAATATTTTACATGTCTATGTGTTTAGAGAGAAGTGATGGCTGTTCTTGGAGTTCTTAGGAGAAATCAAGCCTGAAAGCTTTTGGCTTTCAGTCTGTATCTCATGTGATCTTAATAAAGAGGAACAGTGAGTATGATAATTCTGTAAGAGAGCAATCTCCTATGGCAATTTTCTGTTGGCTCACTTATGAGACACCAGGCTTATCCACTAAAGTGGACAGGTTGCATAATATTATCTCTGCAGTCATGGGTGTGGGGTGAAAGAGAATTCCAACTGTTTCCTGCCTTCTGAAACTCAGTAATTATATTTTAAATACCTGAGATGAAGAATGGCAGTCCAGGGCTACTTCTGACAGATAGATATGGAGTCTACAGGCTTTAACAGCTGACATTTTTTCCTTTGACATTCATATTTAGGGCTAACATAAATCTTCAAAAATGCCAAATGCAATTAAAAATTTAATTCTGTTTATACTTCCTGTCTCTGTTGAGTATGGGAGTAGTTGAGATTGCTGGCAAAGGCGAAGGAAATTTAAAGTGCCGAGCACAGCTGGTGGACTCTGAAGAAAGTGGAAAAGGCTAAAACTGATGGTCTCAAAGGTCTGCTAAATATCAGAGGAGCAGGAACAGCTGCAGTGGGAGGAGGCTGGGTTCTGCTCTGTCCAAGAAGCAGGTGGTGTCAACCAGAGCATGTGTGGGTTGTGTGAAAGGGGAGCTGTGGAAGAGTTTTCAGAATGTCCTGAAGCCTTTCAATACTGTGGTGTTAATCCAGAAGGCAAAACCCTACGAGAAGCCAGTTTATTAGTAGTTCAACTAAAGTGTATCTTAGTAAAGAGAAGAGAAAAGTACCTGTACAGGACTACCAAGATGTCCACTTTTTGCTCAGTGACATGCCTTGCAAAAAAAAAAAAAAGTATCATGCTTGTTTATCTTTGGAAGTTCACATCAGGGATGAACAAAGTGAAATTCAATCCATTTCTTTGTGTCAGAGGGCATGTATAAATAAGAAATTAGTAAACTTTATATACCAATGTTTGACTCGGTGTTCTGAGGGAAAATCTGATAATAAATTCCATTAAATGGTGTGATATACCAATAATATATTAGGATGGTTTAATTCAAAAGTACCCTGGCATCAGTTCTTTTAACTATGTGTGTTTCTGTATCATGCAAGTAGTACTCCTTTAGAACACAAGTTAGATTAGTATCTGCTATTCAGATTAATTATCATATTACCATGAATAATATTGGACTGATTTTCCATGATACTTTCTCACTGAAAGGATTTAATAGTATAGATGAATTTTAGTCCAGATGTACCAGTCACATTCTTGAACCTTTGAAGGAACATGGTAATAGCATTGACCTTAAGTGGTTACAAGAAACTGACTGGTTCAATTATCTTTTAGATGGACTGAAAACTAACTTAAACATATTCTTAGTAGAACAAGATGAATTTTCAGAATTCCAAAATGCAGGTGCCTTTAAGAGTCAGTGCAAGGAAGGACAAATTAATCCCACTGTAAATGCCTGCCTTCCACACAGAATCCTAAACTGAGTCTTCACCATGCGATGTCTTATGTGCCTGGATCTGTCTGTAGCTCTGCAATTCAGTGGGGTAAGGCTGTGTAAGGTTTTTTAGCACTCTGGGTATTTTCATTGTTTGTCTTTTGCATTGAAAATTTGAAGGATTTGCCTTAGCTGTATATTCAGACCCCTGTCTATCTACACTACGAACAATTTTCCCGAGGTGGTTATGAAACACAATTGAGTCTGGATAGTCTGGTCGTTTAGCAGCCCTTTACTTTGTTACAGATATCAGAAATGACCAGGCAGAGATGTGCAGTCTTTTCCGGCATAAAAGAAGACTTTTCAGATTTTAATGAAATTGCAACAGGATGCAATCATGTTCCTAAATGTAACCTTACACTGTGCTGTTTGTTAGATGAATGTGTGTTCATCTTGGGTCTTCACTGGCTTGCAAGGTACATAAAACTTCTCTATGAATTGTGATTCAGAATCTTCTCTAATTTAAAGATTAATACTTGAAAGAAGGTACAAACCATTGAAAGAGTTTCTGTTTCTTCAAGTGGAGGTTATTTACTTGATTATGATTTACGAGGACCAAACTGCAGTTAAGTAATAATGTATTTTAATGTGCATTTACATGTCCAAGTGCTTTTAGAACAAATGCTGTGGCTATCTTACTAAAATCCCTCTCTGGGATCCAACTGTATAGATTTCATAAGGAATCCACTGAAAGCTGAAATCGGAAGCCATCTGCAAAACCTCTCTGTTAGTTGTCAAACAATGATGAAGCAGGAACTACAATTTCAGTAGTCTGTAAAGCTTTAAATGATAGTCTTCTGTTCAGTAATAAATGTTGACAGTGTTTTGTGATGCAAGTTAATATGTCTAAAAAGAGATGAAGATACCCTCAAGGACGACCTTGCAAATACCTGTCATCTAGAGGTAGATGAAACTGGAATTTTCCCCTTATTTATTGCTGATATTTCCACACCCCACAAAAGTAATTTTCAGTTATTCAAACATGTTCAATATATAGGTTGGGACTAGAATTTGATGTCAGATATGATTAAAGTCATAAAGTTTCTAACAGTGAGAACCAGAAGAAGCAATTTTTGTTTTTAGAGAGTGTCATCTCTCTGAATTAGTGTGGCTTTTTATGTGTAACCTGAAGGGCAGTGGAGAGGCAGGGTTTGAAAGGTGGGAGAGGATATTGTGTCATAAAAACACTGTATGGTTCAGATAAAAGTTGTATCTTAACAGTGGTAGGTGATTTTTTGAGGAAAGTATTTTTTGCTCTTTTTTCATATAGGCTGCATACACATGACTATGCTAGCCTAGTCTGAAATTTTATTTCAGTCTAAGCACAGATCAATTTTAAACCTAATTTAAGCTACAGTTATTTCAATCTAAGATTATTTGATTTAAACAAAGACATTTAGCAAACAAACCTTCTGTGTATTAAAACTAACACAGTTCAGTGGTAATATGTGAAGGTTTTAAAAAACAACCAACCACCTTATAAATGAGAATTTTTTAAAGTACAAACTTATGTCCAAATTAGGAATTATTCTTAACCTTTTTAAACCTGTATCAAAACACTGAGAGATTAGTCAAATACTGAATTCCAAGAGAGGTATCTAACAATATCAGAAATTTACCATGGCATAAAAAAAGCTCGTACTATACAGTGATTTTGTTGTACCTATTATTTACCACAAACTGGTTTTGATGATGAGGACGAACTTTCAAAGAAAGCAGCCTTGAATTCCTCCTTTAAAGTGATTATATATCACAAATGTCATGCCCTATAGATCACTTCCAAACTAGCAATAGTATTTTTGCTTTCATGAGGATAAATTAAGTGAAGTCTTAAGGCTTTTTCTATTCATTCATTCTTTCTGTCTTGTTTTTTATTCATAGGATTTTCAATGAAAAAAACATTATCTCTATGCCACTGTAGAAAATCCTTGAACCTCAAATATAAATAATAAACGAAATTACTAGTACAACAAAGCTAACTCTATGGGATCTTTTTCAGTTTAAAGACTCTCTTAGATTTTTAGTAATATTTGTCTGCTATTTTTTTCCTGTATTTCCCCATAATGTATTCACTTCTTAATACAGGACCGAAGTGAGTATTGTAAGATACAGATAGCTGGTATATGGTTAACAGTATTTAATAATGCTTATGAGAATGATGGAATGTTGACTGAAAATACTTCTGTGCACTGGAACTGCAGTGAAATTGCTGTGCAGAGAGAATATCCGTTGAAACGAAATGCTGCTCAAGGAAATAGAGTAACTCGTTTCATTCATTAGGGTCACTAGGAAAATTAGCTACAGCTTTTCCTTCAGACCAATACAAATAACTACATTAAATGCAAAAGATGTTGACAGAAGGGATTTGAAATATTAATTCTGTGGAAGCCTGTATCAATATTCTATGCAGGTGAAATTATCCGAGTGTCCCATGATGACTGCTTAGCTGTAATAAATAGAATCAGCCTTTCACATCAGCCAGTCTTTTATGTATGTCTGCATATCTGTATCTTTCTTCCCAAGTCATCCCAATTCTTCTGAAAGTCACCAAGGGAACTGAAATATAATACCCTGTTAACTGAAGAATTTTAAATACAGGTGCGTGAACCTGACCGATTAACTGCACCCTCATACTTGTTCCCTCAGATCATTTCCATTTTAATGCAGAACAGGAATCTGCTCTTAAAGCTTTCTAAGACTCAGTATGTCAAAATGGAAGCTATAATGCCTCCAGAAGGCAACAGATGCACTATGGCCAGTGGCTACAGAAGCGTTGCCACTTCCACTTTAGCATCCCATGGTTCCCTCTTCTACACAATTATATCTCAGCCCAGCAGAACTGTATTACAGCTCACAATGTTTAATAGCCCTAAGATCACACAAAAGTCAGTGTATGAGTTTGTCCTGGTTTCCAATTCACCACTGGAATGAGGGAGCCACATGATTGCACTTGCAATGATGGTACAGTGATATGTATGGGCATTTACTGCTCATCACCATCAGGGATGAGGCTATCAGGCTCCCTCAGAGGAGCCATCAAGCAGTCAGTTGATAGCAATAGCTTACAGTGGTAATTGACCAAGGCTAGAACATAAGTCTTCCATCTCTAAACTAGCTTACTGAGTAGTCCTTAAAAAAAGGTGCTAAACTAGTCCCTGTTTTTCCTTTTTAAATACAATTTTAAAAAACTAATTCTTATCCAGTCCATGTCAGTTCAGTTCTATGGATTTTTATGTGTTCGTATCTGTTGCAAGTCATTATGTGTAATCGTTTTTTTGCTTTCTTTACTTCAAAATCTGTTTTTTTTCTAGTTGGATGATATATAGATAGGCTATAGATCTTTATTATATACGAAATCCTACTTTAATTTCCTTCACTTATATTATTAGGTACAGATTTTGTAGCCATGATTTGCCATATCAGAATTTATGGAAAAATTAAATATAGCCTCAAAACCTATCTTCCTTAAATTGATGAAATGGCTTTCCAGTGAGAAACCATCACCTGCAAATTAAGAGATAAAATAGAATCATAGAATTGTCTAGATTGGAAGGGACCCTTCAGATCATCTAGTCCAACCATCAACCTAACCCTGACAAAAACCATCATTAAGCCATGTCTGAAAGCGTTATGTCAACCTGTCTTTTAAATACCTTCAGGGATGGTGCCTCAGCTACTTCCCTGGACAGCCCATTCCAATGCCTAATAACCCTTTCAGTGGAAAGATTTTTCTTAATATCCCACGTGAACCTCCCGTAGTGCAACTTGAGGCCATTTTCTCTTGTCCTATTGCCTGTATCTTGGGAGAAGAGATTGACCTCCGAACATGTCATACCGCTGGTATAATGTAGTCACTTGCTAGTGTCTGCATAAAAGTTTTCAGAACATGCTGTGAGAATACTTTTTTTTTTGTAGAAAGTTGGTGAAATTCCAAGATTAATTCTCCTATTCTGTTAGAAGGTTATAACCTAGATGGGATCAGAATATTTCTTTATTTAAACACATCTAATTCAAAGTCCATCCAGATTTAAGGAATCTCAGCAGGCTGACATTAAGGCATTTTAATGTCTAACAGATAAGGAGAGCAAACTTACCCGATGGCTGTCTCTATACAACTTATAGTGTATAGTGTACACCGAGCACCCTTACAAGTGTTTAAATGGTGGCAGGTTTAGTTTGAATGTAAAAAAATTATGCAGCTAACCTTGTGTTATCTGGATATGGCAAACAGCCAGAGCACAAAGCTGCTTACAGAATAGGGAAGCACAAGGGTGTACTCTTTCCTGAATGTCTCCCCAGCATTTTACAAATCAGGGCATTCCCCACCCCCTCCAAAAAAATAAATTCTTAAGTCATAGGTAGATTTTATTTCTATCAATATTTATTCTTATTTTCTTATATTTTTATTATTGAAGCCGAGTAGACTACAACATTTTGTAGTGCAAGTTTCAAATTCTGTATGTTTGCCTTATAAAAAGTTACTTCTTTCCTTTATTTTAAATTTCATAATTAAACATTTTATATTCTTTTAGTTTTTAATAACCCAGAAAATGATGAGCACTAGTTCTTTATTTATCTCTATGCTTTTTGAACACTAGCATTATAGTGAGTCTATTTTTTTTTGTTTTGTTTTACATTCATGAAGTGTAATATCATGAATGTGGAGTGTCACAAGATATTACCTAGCTAAGGATTAAGATTTTTACCTTTAACTTTCCTAATATTAGGTACATGTAATGACAATAGTGCTTTCAGCTGTAACAGCAGTTTAGATTTGCCTGAAACAGATTGATTTACATAATAACTCTAGCATTTGGAAACATTGGTAAAACGTGGACTTTTATCTACTGCAATTATTCACTCAGCATTTTCCTGCTTTCCCTCCAGCTAACAAGAGTCAAGACAGTTTCATTTACTATTTTAGCAGGATCAGCATTTTATCCAAATCTGCCACTGGGTAGTCCTTGATAGCACACTGACACTGAAGCAGATCAGATTTGTAGGATAACTCAATATACTTGAACTCAAGTATAGAAGATGTCATTGCCCAAAAATTATTAAAATTTCTAAAAAATAATTTTAGAAATTATTAAAATTTCTATTTACTTGAAATAGAAAATTTCAAGTCAAAGATTTGGTACATGAAACAGGGTCATCTGACACCAGATAAACTATATACTGCATCCAGTAGTGTACCAGTCAGTAGGTACATATGAGCACTTTGGGGGCTGAACGATATGAGTAAGAGGCTGGTGTCAAGGCTTTCTGTTCCATATATAATATAAAACTTGGAGACAAAGAGCCACACAGCCTTTGAAAATGTAGAAAACAAATTTGATCCTGTGCAACTAAGCTACATTTTTAGTTATTTTTATGCTGCACAAGTGAGAAAATAATCAGGAATGTTTCATGTGATGAAAATATCGAACAGCATGGTACCTATTTTTTGATTATTTTCCTTTCCCTGTTGTATTTGGTAATGAAAAGAAAAAAGTGGGCTGAATCCACATCTTGGAGGCGTTCTGTTACCAAAGTAAGTTAAAAGAATTATTGTAACGAGTACTATTGAAATGATATGATGATATGCTAATGTGCTACTGAGTTATTTGGCTAAAATAAAGGCGTTAGAAGGAAAACACACCTTAACCCATAATTCCCAAGATAATTTTGTTCACTGCAATTTATACTGCATGAGAAAACAGAACAGAAACTTATAATGCAATGCACCATTAACAGTTTTTGTGTAATGCTTTTTTTTTTTTAACAGATTGATTTTGTTTCAAAAAAGCATGTATTTTTTGAAATAAGTATGGTGAACAGAAATACAGCATGAATGACTTCAGGGATTCATAATGGGATATTGAATGAATATTTTAGTGCTGCTTCATAACTGTGGATGTTGTGCCCACCAGTGATGTTTCAATGTGACATGACAGGTGTCTGATTGCTTATGTGAATTCTCTTGCTGGAGGATTCAGCATTACTCGGGTTTTTTATCTGCTGGATGTGTCTTTGCCTGGGGGGTGCAGGTGGAGTGATTTTCTTTCTTGATCTCACATATTTAATAAGCAACAGAAAGCCACCAACTCTAGGTGTTGGGAGACTTACTCAAGCTTGAGTTCTGTAAGTTGCTCTTTAGGACAGTCTTACAAAATGGAAGGTTTCATCTCTGATCCTCTTGGATTAAGGATTGAGTTCTGTCCAGGGCTTCACCTCAAAAAGAGCTCTTAAACTACTCAGCTACTGGGGAAATAATAGTAACTGGTGACACTCCTGATTCTGAAAACCAAACCTTGATTATTTTTTTATTCACTTATAACAATTCAGAGAAAATAATTTCAAGCTCTGTCCATTCTCTCTAATTATTATTGACTCTGTTACCTCTTCAGTCAGTTGGAGCAGTCTTCTCTATTTGCTCAGAAAGGTAAGTGTCCTCTTTCTTGAACTGTTCCATTGTTAGAAATGGAATTGTGTGGAATCAATTATTTTTCTACATGACTAATGAAATATAATCAGTTTCTGTCCTATGAACTGTAGGGTTATTTTACCTAGCAAAGCAACTTTTCATCTGTGTTTAGTTACCCTGAATTCCAGAATAGAAAGTCATGCTATCCATTAATGCCCAAGAGCTCTCTCTTAAGATTGGGTTTGAATATTTACTCTCAACCAGGTAACAGCTACTGAAGTTTCAGGTAACAGTTACTAGATTTGGCACAGATGTTCAAGTTCCTTCAACAGACAGTAACCTGGCAACTCAAATTGAGATTCCTGAAATTGGTAGTCAGTTTTGAAAGTATTCCTTCACTTTTCTTTGTACCAGTTTCCTCAGTGAAGAAGAAGCATTGAACCATCTACTAAAGTTCTGTGCTTGAATTTGTTAGGAACTCTATAAATCTTCTCTCAGGAAGTTACTTAGAATACTAGCCAGGTCACTTAAGGAAAAGTTTTCAATCATGGAATTGACATCCATTTCTTTGGATAATGAGCTTAATGGGTCCTTGGCATCTCTACTATTGTCTAGTCATAAAAACATTTTATACTCTCACTGGTTTCAGTTCAATTTAGGATTGAACTGTTGCCATTTAGACTATATTATGACATTTATAGAATCAAAACACCCATTGAATGGTCCTCAACACCTCGATGAGCAGGACTCAGAATTAAATATTTCACTGTGTTACATAAATCTTGTTCCATCTATTCTGCTGCTGTATATAAGCCAGACAAGAAGTAACCCTTACAGAACTAATCAGTGCGAGTAATCTTTGAGTTCTTTGATGGAGAGCTACTGAAGTTAGTATCAACCTAACTGAATCAACTGAGTCTAATGTTCAATTGATTTAAATGCTTATACGTATAGAGCTGCAAACTTAGGCTTTGATTTGATTAGCTTTCTAACTAATCTGCCTACTAATCTATGCATTTCCTGTCTGTCACTGTAGTACATGAATATTTGTTATTGTTCTCTTCTTTTCGCGTACAGGCTTCTAATATTGGGGGGTCACGTACTCCTGACTTACAATTTACAATTCCGATTTACAATTTTTGAGGAGCTGGCAGAATTGTGTAGTTGCATTTATATCTTCATCTGTTGATGCTTGAAAGCACCTAATAAAGTAACTAAACTATGAAATAGTGGTGACTGCTGCCAGGAATACGTGATAGGGACTTCAGAAGGACAGGGAGTGAATAGTTTCTCAGGATTAATAGAGTAATTTCAAATGAAGTCGAAATATTTCCCTCTTATTTTCATATCAGATCAATTACAGTGACATACTTATTTCTGTTGATTGCAGTGAACACTGGTTCATCTTTTATTTACCTACACAATGAGGGGCTTATTAAAAAAAAAAATGCAAACATGAAACACCAACATGAATTGGAAGCAGTACCCCAGTTAAAATTATGATTTACTTCAGGCATATAATTGAGCCTTCTCTAGAGGCAGACAATAGCATGTTAAGTGTTAGCATTTTTCAACTGAATTTGTACTATTATCCCAACAGTTGATATGTATGGAGAGATACTTTTGTCATTATCACTATTTTAATAGCCTTTAAGGGAAATAAATTGTTAAACAACTGTTTAAACAAAATCTGGTATCGATAAATAGACTGTGGGAACTTCTTCATAAATGTTATTTCCTTTTTGGACAGGAGATATGTTATTGGTAGGGGCTTAAAATCATATTTTATAAAGGTCTTGGTCTTACTCTGAAACTTTCTTAGAAAAAAGATATCTTATTTCTCTGGCATTACTGCTTTATGTGCTTTAGGGTATGATTAAACTAATGTGTCCAATTCATTTCACCTTAAATACCTCATTGTGTCGGATGCATAGAAGCAATGAACTATGCAATGAAGTGCTCTAGGCCACTTACATGATTTTTTTTTTCTGGAAGATAGTCAAAGCTCTGACTTTTCTAAATAACATGGGGTGTTCGGAGAGGTCTTTGGTGAATGTTTTAATATATTCATACAGTTACTATTTTAAAAATAGATGGTGTGTGTTCAGCAAGATAATGGTGAAGAGAGCAAGGAATAGTCACTATTCTGACCTTCACTGCTCCTGTTATGAGCAATTATTGTATTTTATGCTTTTATTGCTGGTTTTGCATATGCATAGTCCTGTGTACAGGACTTTGTACAAACGAGCAAAATACATTGTCATTTAGTAGAATAAAATTCCTGATGTTTTCCCCTCTTGATGACCTTTAAAGATCAGCTGTGCTGAGATTTGAACTTTTAGGTTTTTGTATGTTGTGAGAGATGATGTTTTTCTTGTTTTGCTTTATAGATTTTGGAATTTTTACGGATACTGCTGGAGCATACCAGGGAAGCTAGATTTCTCTTTTTCCTCATGTGTAGTTAAATGTAGTTGAGGCTCGGGATGGGAACCACATATGCATCTTAATTTTAATATTTAGTTATATAATGATTTAATTTTTAAAAATGACTAGAGAAACTCCTTAAATTTATCTCTTTTAAAAGATTTGTGAATAACCTGTGTGATATTTGGACTGTTAAAATAAGCTTTTTGCATGGCCTCATGAGATTGTGTGAAACTCAAAGTTTTATGTTGCATTTGTTTGTGGTATTATCTCAGCCCTTGAAAGTATAGAAACCTTTACTTTCTTTTTAAGAGTTTAAGTTTTGTTGGGTTTTTTTTTTTTAATAAGGCTGAATCTTTTTCTGTCTGGGATGGACCAAACAATTGGTCAGCCTTTTATTAACATTCAATTTTGATCATTGTAATGACCTCATTTCACTTGATATCATTCTGCTTCTTTACTTTTCCCTATTTTACTTCTTCATAAAGCAACAAGAACAAATTGACAACCATACTCTTGTATGACAGTGCTATACAGAAGGGACTTCTAGTTTTTTGGGATATTATCAGCTTTTAATGCTCATAATTTTAATTACAAGCTTGCGGCACTGGCATATTGCATCATGAGCAGGCAAAATACCAGTGTAATATGGCTCTCAGTGAATGGAAAAGACAGTGAACACATTTCTAAAGGATAAAAATCATAGCATAAAGAAAGTCAAACCTTTGCCTACCCTGAACGTGGCTGCTTCTGGTTAACATAAGCATACAACTACCATGCTTTTAGCTGTTCTGAAAACAAAGGTTATGTAAAACACTTAACTCTGTTGAATGCAGTGATTCATCCTTGTTAGGGTTATGCTCATATACAACAAACACTGTATGTTGTTCTGACAACATAGAGGAAAATTTATAACAAAATTACTCTGCCTTCTTAATATCACGAATCAAATGTGTGTCTGCACAGTAAATCAAAGGATGACAGAGAAACTGATTGAAGTTGTGGTCTCACAACTTCGTCAGTGACAAAGTGCCATTCGTTTTTACAAGACTAGGCATTTGGATGACAGGGGTTTGCTTCTCCCTCCAGCCAAAGATATGCGAATCTAGATTCTTGACTGGAAAGAATCTACAGAATGCAGATTCTCCCCATATTTCCATAAAGTCTCTTCTTCAAGCATCTTGATGCCTTTGATCATTGTCGTGCCTTACATTGATCAATGCAAGAAATATAAGGATAACAACAAGGAATGGAGGAAGGGCAAAGAGAATCTGCAGCTAATGTTGTACAGCAACAGGATGTTGAAATACATAAATGAATCCTGGCTTAGTTTTAAAATAGTTTCAGGCTTCTCATCTTAAAAAAAATAAAAATAAAATTCTCTAGTTCACTATTTATTTCTGTAAACCTTTTTCTGTAGTGAGGAATTCCCCAGGCGAGCCCTTTCTTCCAGCTGAGCTGGATGTGTCTTTGAATGGTGGTGTTTCATTGAATGAGTCATTGATTCAATTAGGGTTAAGGCTAATTCCTCTTGGCTCCTTTTTTGCCCTTTCTGTTACAGTCTTCACGGGTTACTGCAGGAATACAAAGTGGCAATGCAGTTTGTGAACTGGAACTGTTAAGAAAAATGAAAGAAACCTAACTTTTAACTCAATTAACTTCTAAACAAACAATTAAAATTACTGTAAAAATTTAGTACATTTTGGTTTGTGAAAATAGGTGGAAGCACAAATCTCCTCCTTTGGAACTACATCAGTCTTTCTTGTATCTTAGCTTGCACACAATGTGATTACAATTGCATGTATGAGAATAAATCCTCAGCTGCCATGTTGTCAGGTTCCCAGCACTGCCATGGAATGGGGTTTCTGAGTACTAAGAACTGCATGTATAAGGTACTAGTACTCCTGTGCCTACACTGGAGAACTAACATAACTTTTATGTGCTATAGGTGGTATTACAATGAGAAAAATTACTGTTGATATTTTATGACTTCTGTCTATGAGTCATGATGGTATCTTGAAGAATTTAATGTGGTGGTTTTTATTTTAACCTGTTCGAAATTTACTTATTGTGCTGGGAAACCACACAAGATTTTCCTTTCTATGTGCATGCGGTCATAAATTTCTATGAAATAAGAGAAAATATTAGATTTCTGCTAATACAGTAGTTTTGGTGTTTAGTGGGGTTTTGGTGGGTTTTGTTTGGGATTTTTTTATTTATTTTTTAATTTTAAACAGCAGTGTGGGGAATAATAAAATATGAGATCTATCTTCAAATAGTTTTGGAGTCCCTGGTGACTGAAAATGGGGTAAAAATGAGAAATTGGAATGGATCCATTTCTAAAGTTCTTAATACTGTGGTTAATATCTTATAACAACATTATATATGAATCTGTAGTTCTGAGAAAGATGTTAAAGTAATTTTTTGGTAAGGTTTCCAATTCTTAAAGGATTTCACTCTAGACGAGACATTAACAACTCAAGGTCCCAGTCCAGAATTATAATCAAAACAAATCTGTTAACCAGGTTTTAGTTACATAGTAGTATGCAGCTCAAAGGATTGTTAGTGTCAAGATGTGATTTGTGGCTTAAGGGAGGAATCTCTGATTTCTGTAGTTTTAAAATTGGAAGCAGAAACATAAAGTAATGAGGAAGCATGCTTGGCTCATCCAGCCAACTTAAATTCCCAAAGGTGAAATCTCCCTGTAGATGAAAGCTTAGAAACAAAAGAATCAACCAATTAGACTTGAATAGGTTAATTTGGAGAGGATGACAAGCACATCAATATAGCTTTTGAACTGGCTAGGAAAAAGATGGATGCTTGTTGGTGCCAGCTGAGAGTTAGTGAAACAAAAATGCAATGGTTATGCAAGTCCTACTAAAAAGAATGATCAGAAAAATCAAAAGGCTTTTGTCTATTGCAAGAAAGGGATGAGAATGAGAATCGTACACAAGCCTGCTCTTGGGGCCTATTTGAGAGCTTGAGGTTTGAATGTGCTCTCTTGCATGAGAGGCACATAAGTGGAGAAGGAGGTTGCATGAAAATATGAAAATAATAAACTCTCAAACTTGAAAATAAGAGAAATTTGAAAGAGAAAGATTAAGAACTTCTTGCTTTATTTCTGTCATCTGCTTTCATCTCTGACTTAGTGAAAAAGATGAGAAAGTACAGTAGGAGATTTAAAACCCACTAAGTCTTATTAATTTTCTCTCTTTAGAGACATAGTAAAGAATGTTAGGTTGGGATCAGGTGGACTGAGTTATAATTTCTATCATTTTGTTGGTTTTGGTAATTCAGGCATAACTTTGCCAAACTTTTCAGAAAAACAGAAAAAATTTGCAATGTTTTCATTCAGCAAGGGAAAAATCTGCACTTTGGGTGGACAAAATAACTTGGCTACATGATAAAATTTTTAAATAAATGAGATTATTTCAATATGTGATACTTGATGAAAAGAAAAAAACCCTGCCTTTTTATTGTTTTCAGTTAAATAAGTATTATGGACAGTTAAAAGAAATCAGAGAGAAAAAAAGAAAAAGAAAAAGCTAAGCC
>BJBW01001894.1:0-11747 GCA_004320125.1 Scolopax mira
CCTTGCCCAGCTCTCCAGCCTGTCCAGGTCTCGCTGGAAGGCAGCACTGTTTTCCTCCCATCCTTCAAGGGATGCTCTACCCAGAGAAGAGCACGCAGGTTTGGAGGCAAAAGCGGTCTCATTTACGATTGCACTGCCTCAGAGAGTAGATATAAATGTGTTGATTTATACCTAGTGAAGGTTTTCTTCTTCCTTCCATCTTCCAGCTGAGGTCCAGAGCAGCAGCCAGAGATGGGCACACCAGAAATCAAACCTGCTGCTGCTCTTCTTCTGGGGAATGATGTGAATCATAATGACTGCAGGGCGATGTTTTAATTATCTATAATTGCTAAAGCAGGTTAGTGGCCAAATGAGCGACTGCAGATGCACAAATGGCCTAATTTGTTAGCAGCAAGTGTGAGGTGATACCCTGACAATGTGATTAGTGCTAATTTTACGTTTCTGTGAAAAAAACCCCCTCTTCCTTTTGGGGTCTGAGGATGCTTCTGGCCTCATCCTCTGACTGGTCCTGCCAGTCAGAGGCTGACAGCAGTAGCAGGAGGTGGGTGGCCATTGCTTGGTCTGCTAAAGCTCTCCTTGATGGAAACACCAGGTGAATTCTTTGTGCTGAAGTTGCTCTGATCGATACCTTTCCTGCAGGGTGACTGGTTTCCAGATGGTTTTGTGCATGGACGATACTGGGACTTGCCCAGCAGCAATATGTGAGATTTAGGGAAGATGAAGAGAATTCAGACCATCTCAATACCACTTAGTGCCAAAATTAGCTCGTCTCCTCTTTTAGTTACTCTGATAGCGTTTATTTGTGCAGCTTTCTAGGACATCAAGGTTTTGCATCATCCACAATCCATCAGTTTAATTCCCTCTTTAAAGTGGTGATCATGAGTCTTAAAATAGAAAAAAGAAAGCAGTCTGATAGGCAGCAGGGAGCTTGTTTCCAGCCTCAGGCAATGCAGCTGCAGGCAAGAAGTTCTCCTGGAGGAGAACCACCTGGGGTGGTCATGTCCTACCAGCAAGTTCTAGGTCTTTTGGGCAAATCCCAGGTTTTTTTGAGCAACAGTTTTACAAAGATGAACTTCAGGGCTTTGTGAATAAAGAGAATTTCTTTATAAACCAACTGTGGACTGGTCCTGCATAACTGGTGTGTGGTATCTACCCCAGTTGGGCTTGGATGAAGCTGCTGATTTCTAGCACCTGTCTTGAATGCCATTCCTTGGGTCTTTGTTCGTTAGCCAGTAACAGGGAAAATGGAAACATCTGAAGGGAAAGGTGGGTCTTGGAAGATCTGTGTGGCAGAGGCTGCTCCCAGAGCTATCGAGGCTGTGGGGTGAGCAGAGCTGGTTGAGTGCTCCTTTACCCCCCTGGGCTGGCTGTGGTGCAGATGTGCTCCGTTATTGATGGCCAGAGGTCAACTCAAGGTGGGTTGATGATGAGATCTGGTCATTTCATGAGTGAGGCATATGAGGTTTTTAATAGAGTTGCTGGTGAAGGTAAATGAAAAGCAGGGGTGGTGACCCCGTGGAGCATGGCCATAAGTCTGGGTTATGGGGATGGGGCGTTGAGTAAACCTCAGAAATCTGAGACTGGTCTTCATTTGGGCTGGTTCTGGTTTTAGGGTGAAGATACCTCAAGTTAAACTATTGTGGTTGATTTAATCCAGATTTATTTTGTGTGGTTTCATGCAAATTTTGGTCTAGAGGACTTCTGACTTGTGGTCTCCTGTCATTTCACTGGTGCTTTCGGTCCCTGTTTGTGGAACATGCCAAATCCCGCAGTAAAAACTGTATAGAAAACTCAAAAAAAAAAAAGTGAAATTTAAGGGGGAATAAAGCTAAGAGGGTCCGTTGGACTTGTGCAGAGCTTGGCCAAGGACCAAAATGTGTCCTGTGTGCTACAAAGTGAGTTTCTTTTTGCAGGTTTTTACAATGTGAGGCAATTACAGAGCTGAACAGCATTCTTTAAGAAAATTATAATTCTGCCTCCAGTACAGACAGCCTTTCTGCAGGGGCATCCCAATCTGGGCTGTGGCAGTTCTCTGGTGGATTGGGGTTGAACCAGGTCATTAGCATTGTTGCAGCATTAATTACTCTGAAAGCAAAAGGTTAATTTAAAGTTTTGTGGGTTGCAGAAGGTACCGGGGAGAGTGGAACCTTTAATTTGGTGCCGTCATGTAGATGCAACAGAAAAAAAGTCTTTTTGCAGGAATGGTTGGTGAAAATGGTTGGCTGTGCTGGATCCAAGGAGATGCAGAGTCTGTGAGCACCACTGCTTTCTGAAAGGCAAAATAAAAGCAAACCTCCATATTTCTTGTATTGATTTTGCCAGTGTATCCTGAACTCAAAAAAAAAAAAAAGGCAGGAAGGATGGAGATTTGTCAAAATGAATTATTAAAGACGTCATACTTCAGGTTTCCTTCTAGTCTGAGAAAGCAAAGCGAGTCCTCCTTGGCTCTGATATAGCTGCTTTTTTATCTCATTTTTTCTTTTCTTTTCTTTTCTTTTTTTTTGCTGTTGTTGTTTCAAGGAAGCATCTCCAACCAGTGGGCACGCAGTTACCGCTCTGCAATAACTCAGCAAACATCAGCTTTCTGCCACAAATCTTCTGAGAACAGCCCGAATCAATAGATGATGTTTGTTTATTTTGATACAGCAAAGCAGGTGGGGGGGGGGGGGGGGGGGGGAAGAAAAAATCAGGCGGGGGGGGGGGGGGGGGGGGGGGGGGAGAGGGAAGAAACAATCAGGCAGGTGAGGGAAAACAAGAGCTTTAGCAGAATTTGTTTATATAAAGTTGCTGGGCTTGTTTGTTGTGTGTTTTTTTAAAAAAATAATAAACTGAAGGCGCCGATCAGATTGGACTCAGATTTCCAGCCCGGATTTAAAAGGCACACGATGCTCCTGAGCACAAAGACAGCCTTTCACATGCAGCTCAAAGGGAAGATTTGTGCTTTTCTTGCTGGCACTCCCCGAGGAATATTTGAATTATGAGGCCCTGGCTGCCAGTCCCACCTCCCCAGCCCCATCCCAGCTGCAAGGTGGGGTCTGCAAAGGTGGTCCCAGCGCTGAGCATGCTGGGGGGGGCTGGAAACCTTGGGGGATCAGTGAGACTTAATTTCCCCCAGGATGGTGACTGCCTGCACAAAATGCTGCTTCAGATTTGCCCCCGGTGCTTGGGGTGGGAGAAACTGCTGTGGTTTTGTGTTTTCATCTCATGCTTTTTGTTTTCTGAATGGTCCCGTGGGCTTGTCCCCTTGCAGACACACACCCCCCCCAAATCTTGCCTGCCCCAAACCCTTGCCGAAGCCCCCGTGATGGGAGGAGAAGGCAGAGACCTTGGAAAGGTGTGGGGCATCAATCCGTTTTATGGTGCAATTAGAGCTGCCCAAATTAATCGCTGGGGAAATAAAATTATCCCACGAGTTTAGCTCTTTTCTCTGTGTGTGTGTGTGTGAATTAATTGCGACCCCATTCAGGTTTTCTGTGCCAGCTCTGGCTGCTCATCCTTTTATAGCCCAGGTCGATAATTCCTTGCCCAGCAGATAATTCACAAGCCGTGTTAGTGTTTATTTGCTTTTGGGGGGGGCTCAGTCCCTCCTGGGTTTATGGCGTTGCTGTTCCCCCGTTGAAGGGATGGAGGGGCAAAGAGCAGGCGCCTGTTGGTACCAATGAGCCCATCAATCAAAATATTATAGCTGGGTGGTGATTATTGATAGACAGTGCATCCTCCCCCCTGGACATCAAGAGTCTGATCTGTCTGTATCTACAATGAGAGGGGGAATTTGTCCTTCTCCCCACCCCTTTCCCCCTTAATGCCACAGGTCCCCCCCCTCCATTCAGCAGGGGAAGAGGAAAAGCTCTTTAAATCCCTTGCAGTTATTAAAATGGGAATTTGCTGCCTGTTCCGGGGTCGTAGCTAACTTTAAACATCTCGTGAGGCTTTGGGAAGAGCTGCCCTTTAAAAGTTGATCTTTTTTCATTGCTCTTGCTGCAGCCCCTTGTTTTTATTGCCGTGAAGCTGCTGAGCAGAGGAGGGTGTGTGTTTCATTTTCGCTTGCATATAGCACACATGCAGAAATTACAACTAATTAAAGTGCAGTTAACATGCTACAAGCCAAACGTGCTCGGGTATGTTCTTTCCTTGTGTTATTGGAGAGGGTTTGTAGGAGAATTAAACTGCCTCGAGGGTGGGGAAAGAGAGCTGGGAAGGCTCTGCACCCCCAAAAGCACACCTTGCAGCTGCCTCCCCTGTCCTTGCAGCCTCAGAAAGGTGAAAATCACCCCTAATTTGGAGCAATGGGGTGTTTTCTGGGAGGGATATACAGTATTCAGGGTCAGATTTGCAGTACTTCCAACTGGAGAGATGGTATCCCTGCGTCCAGAGAGCAACTGGCTCTAATGCATCTCCCTCTGGGGTCACCCCTTGCTTTCAAGCTTTATCCCATGCTGGGAGAGAAGCAGGAGGAAATTCAGGTTGGGGTTTTGTTTTTTTTTGTTGTACACCCCGTTTCAAAGAGACTTTGTAGATAAGGATCTTCCCTTCATCACCGTGCTCACAGACATAGAGCCAGAAGGGTGGAAAAAAATAAGAGGGAGAAATCCTTTGCTACTCCATGTTCCCCCTGGGTGGGAAGAGACACAAGTAGGTGCCAATCCCCAAAGATGGGGGTCTCCTGCCCCCCCCCTTATTGCAGAGCTGGCAGATCCAGCCTGTGGTGGTCAACAGCTTCCCAGCCACAGGATTAGCACATGTGGCTGGAGGTATTTAATTGTCTAATGAATACTAATCGGCACCAGCTGGGATTTAGGAAGGTAACAGTATTCAAAGGGACTTTTAGAGGGATTTAGGCACCAAACCGGCTTAGGTGCTTCTGAAAATCCTGCTAAGCCCTTAAATAGCTGCTGAAAATGGCCCCTGAAGTGAGGGATCCCAGCCCTCTGTCCATCCCCAGGCGTGTGGCTTGCAGGGCTGCAAACGGGAGATCCCCCTTGCTCCCCAAATTAGCCCCAGGCTGAAGTGAGGAATCAAACAGAACCTTCTGCTCCCTGCCTGCCAGCTTTTTCCTGAATCACCCCTTTTTTAGCTCAAACAGCATCTGGGAGGGCAGACTTAATTTAAAATGATGGTGTTTTTGTCCCCCTTCTTACCACCCCTGGCACAATTGTGTGGATTTTGGGGGATTTTTTTTTCCCCATTAATTCTCAGTCCCCTACAGCATCTTCCCTCTCTGTGCCTTTTGGTTGGAGTGGAGCTGTTGGGAAAAAAAACCAAACCCCAAGCGAGCAGGAACTCTTGGGACAAGTTGCAAAAGCGGGAGATCGTCGGAATGTGAGGCTGGGGGGGGGGAGGAGGGAAGAGCTCTGGGTCGTCAGAACGGTGCCAGAGATAATTGTAATTAGGGTAATGTCTTCAACTGAACTTGGAAGCAAAGTAAAAGAGGGTGAAGGTTGAGCTGGATACGAAAGGTGGGACCGGATGGCTGCGGGAATCGCTGGTGGGATTGGGGAGCTTCCCAACTGCCGGTTGGTGCTTCCTGCCTGGCCCCCCCCCCCCCCCCCCATCATCCTCAGCCTGGGGTATGGAGCTTCTGGGGGTTTCTCCCTAAAAAAGGGGGTTGGAGAGCTCAGATTGGGTGCATGCATCGCCTGGGGATGGCTTTTTTTCCTGTGCTGGGACTCCCCACAGCCGCTGAAACAATAATCCCTGGTGTGGGTTTGAAGGAGTTTTGTGGGGGATCGTGTGTTTTCTGGCTGTTGGAGCAGAGTACAGGCAAGAAGCAGGAAAACTATTAAATAAAATACCTTAAAAATATATATATATAAATTAATCAAACACCTACCCTTAAAAAAAAAAGGAGGCTTTTTAAGCGTGCTGGGGCTGGGTGATGGTGCTTGTGTTGGCTGCTCCTCTCACAGAATCCCATGGGGTTGGAAGGGACCTCTGGAGATCACCCACTCCAACCCTCTGCCAGAGCAGGTCCCACAGGAACGTGTCTGGGGGGGGTTTGGATGTCTCCAGAGAAGGAGACTCCACCACCTCTCTGGGCAGCCTCTGCCAGGGCTCTGCCACCCTCAAAGTGAAGAAGTTCCTCCTCGTGTTTAGGTGGAACTTCTACTCAAGTTTGTGCCCATTCCCTCTTGTCCTGTCCCTGGGCACCACTGGAAAAAGACTGGCCCTGTCCTCCTGACACCCACCCTTGAAGATTTATAGGCGTTGATCAGTTCCCCTTTAAGTCTTCTCTTCTCCAGACTAAAAAGACCCAAGTCCCCTCGGCTCAGAGGCAAGGATAAGGCGGGATCTCCTGCAGGTGCTGTGGGAATTTGGGAATTGGAGGGGCTCTGGCCTGCAGGGGCTTGCTGGGTCAGAGGGGGGAAAAAAAAAAAAAAAGAAGTCAAACAAGCCCTTTCCTCCATCTCCTTTGTCATAAATTAAGTGATTTTGATATGCAGATCACCAAAGGGAAAGAAAAAAAACCTCAAACTTATGGAACCACAAATGCCTGTTTTCAGCGTTTGAAGGGATTTTTGTCATTGGAATGATTTCCTCAGAAAATGAACCAAGCCCTAAGCTGAAAATGGCTTGGTTTAAACCCAGTATCGCTGATTCCAGGACGTGGAGTTGAGCTCAGCCCAGACCTATGCAAAAGCAGATCCAGCTCAATTTTCTCCTTTTCTTTTTCCCCCAAGATTGTTTTATCCCGGGTCACCCTGGGAATCTCTCGGCAGAGGTGGGGTGACACTTCCTTGAGCCCCCCCATCCTTACATTAAACCCCTCAGACACCCTTTGGAGCTGGGATTTATTCAGGTGGGGTTTCTCGAGGTGGCTTTTTGCAGGAACAAGCCTCTTAACCTGCAGCAAAGCTCCGTGCTCGGTGCCTTACGTCAGGAGGCGAAGCCTCCGGGCTTTATCTGGCGGCGGATAAAATATTCCTTTCAAATGCTCTTGGCAAACAAATGAGCGAGGCAGAAATACAGATTGTGTTTGCTAATGGTAATGCAGTTGCCAAAGAATGTATAAACCGCTATTCACTGGGAGGGAAATTCCTCTCTTTCCCGTGAGCTGTTTGAGCTGAAAAGGCCAGAATCGCAGTGTTTCTGAAATGCCGCTTCTTGGTCTGGATTTTGGTGCCATTCTTATTTTTTGCAATTCTTATGGGGGGGGAGTTAGCACTGCTGTGCTGAAGGAGGCCCCCGAGCCAGCCAAGCCCTTGCTGATGTTGATTTGTGGTGAGGTCCTCTGGTCTTCCAGCAGGTCTTTGGGCAGCAGGGATAAATGCCAGGGCTCTGTTGCACAGGTAGAAATTAGGTCTGTGCTCGCGTCCGTAGCTTTGCTTTGCTGCTTTGCTGCATCTGGAAAAGATGATTTTGGAGCTTAATCCCCTTCGATGGCATGTTCCCCACCTCCTCCTTGGGCTTGGTATTTCTGGGATGTTGAATGTCGTCTTGTGCTGAGGATGGCAAAGCTCCCCATCCTCGTGTAGCTTCTGCCAAGCAGGAGAGATGCTGCCTTCCCATGGGAGGGTTTTGGCCCTTGGCTGGTGAAATCAAGGCAATATATGCATTTAGATATGCATTTATTTATGTATAAGTCATAGTGGTCATTTTGGGGTTGGTGTTCCATGAGTGGAGATGGGACTTGCCCAGCTCCGGGGACACGTCAACTTGAAGCTGAGCAGGTCCCAGCAGGTCCCTGGTTCCACTGGGGACCAGTCCACAGGTTTCCAGTTGGAAGGAGGGCTTGGCTTTGAAGTTACTGTTGGCAGCTTTGGGGATAGATGAGAAGGAGAGCTGAGGGATGGGGAGATGGCTGAGAATATTCATGTGTGGAATTATCTCTTGCAAATATTGTGTTTATGGAGTACACTCGCTCCCTCAAAAGTGTAACTGGGACGTGGTGGTATTGATTGGGGCCAAATAATGGTGGTTTCTAAGGAGGATGGAAAGGAACTGGCTCCCAAAGAGATGTAATTTCCAGGGAGAAGCTGGCTTTTGGGATAAACCCCATTCTCCTGTGCCTCCTGAAGTTTTGAGGAGTGCTTTATGTGGTGCTGGCCCTTCCACAACCAGGCTTAAGGAAGCAAATTGCTCTAAGTAGCTTTATTTGTGACCCTCCATCCAACAAGACAAAAATAATTGGGGGAGAAGAAAAAAAAAAAGGCTTTAATCAATTGCAGATAACTTCCCTGCAGCAGAATAGTCACGGTTGCAATTCCCAAGGGCGGCTTAACTGAAATAACCAAGTTCAGCATGGCAGATAACATCCGGTCCTACCCTATTTATAGCTGCGAGGGCGGGGGAAGTTTCTTCTGGACTTGGTTATCTCTGGAGATGCTGCTTGTGATGCTATAAAGCTGACTTTGGCTCTCTGGGGGTTTCTTGGAGGGTAGCCTGTGTTTCCAGCCCTCCTCGGGACTGCAGCCTCGGGGACCGGCCGCTTTCTGGCATTTCTGCTGGTATTTGCAATAAGGAAAGGAGTTTATAACATTTTAACTTTGTGCGTGGGCTGGTTGTAGGTGCTTTTCGCCGTAAAAGAAACTGTAGTCACAGGACACCCGATTTCCAGGTGTTTGTTCCCAAAACTCCCAGTGTGCGGGTCTCGCCGTCGTGTGTTTCTGCTGCTGTATTTTGATTTTCTCCAGAGTGCTTAGGGCTTCTGACACCTGGGAAAAAATCTGCCTTTTCTGAGTTTCCCAGTTTCCTTTTGAATTCTGGTTTCCATCCCCAACTGAGGTTGGATCAAACAATCTCTCTTCTGCCACGCTTTGGAGATAAGGCAGGAGGCTGAGCAAACCTGCTGCTATCTCTGGTTTAATTTTTATTTGCAAACATCGTCGAGGCAATGCCTCTCTGCCCGGATCAGCTCCTCTTATCGGGAAGGATTATAACTAGCTCACTAAACAATATCATCCCCAGCAATCTTTTGGGAGGATTTTGCAAGCGGCTGAAGAACAGAGGAGCGAGATCTCTGGCTATGGGCTTAATTGGTAGAAGATTAAGCTGGTACTTGAGTGTGTGTTTTTAAAAGAAATAAATGGAAAAAATACTCTGTGTGTATATAATGCCATGTTATAATATGTAATGCAGGTAATATGTAATGCAGGTAATATATAATGCAGGTAATATATAATACAAGTATAATATACGATACAAGTGACTGTATTTCTGCTTGTCTCCTCTTAAATGATCCCTTGGTGACTTCTGCATGTCGGTAGACTAATTTATGGGTGCAGCAACTTGGAGATATATAAGTGTGTGAATTTGGGACTTCAGGTCCAGAGCATTTACTCTTGGGCGATGCTGCAGGTCCAGGATTTCTAGAGGGAATAATTCTGGCATTTATGGGTCATGTCTTGCTGCGGATGCTCAGGGGCTGTCCTTCATCTGCATCCCCAGCCCCTGGGATGAGCCTGGTCCGTGCTTCCCTCCAGAATCTACAGATCTATTCATGCCTGGGCAGGTTCAGCAGCCCAGGGGATGATTTTATTTCCAAATATCTTTTTTTTCTTTATTTTTTTTTCTTTTTGTTTTTTTTTTTTAAACTGGAAACTCAGTGCAGAGTTTGCTAGCAGTTTTCTCTTGGCTCGCTGAGCTGCTGGTATTGAATGCGAGTGGGCAGGCTGGGTTTCTAAAGAGGTTTGGGTTTCCTTGTTGACTGTTCATTCTTTTTTTTTCCTCCCCCCACCCCCCCTCTAATGAAAGGAAATCGATAGCAGCGAGTAGCACCGAAGAGCCACGATTTGATTCTTGTCCCAGGAACCGGCTGGGATTATCAGTTGTCTTTGCACTTTGAATTTTAATAGTATTAATTAGAGCGTAGTCGTGTTATTTTAAAACCCCCATCTAAAGTTGCCTTTGTAACGCAGCAGCAGACACCGCTCGGGTTGTGTTGTGTGGTTTCCCCCCCCCTCCCTCGCCTGCACAAATCACAACCAGAATTAAGAGACAGATTTTGAAGGTTAAAACTTCCCAGATTGTTTCCCTCTCAGTTGTCATTTTGGGACGGTTTTGTTTTCTTTCCGATTGCATCAAATATTTGTAATCCTGCCGGGACTGTGGTACGAGGGTGAATCTGGCTCAGAAAAACAAAGGGTTGGGGGTTTATTTTTTTTTTCTTCTTTTCTTTTTTCTTTTTTAATCCATTCTGCGGTGTAGCTGGGGGGAAATTGGGGGAAAAGAGCGGTTACCAAACGTGGCTCAATTTGGGGAAGGCTGGGGCCAAGCTCTGCCTCTCCTGATGCCTCTTAACTGGGTATTTAAAGCGTTGCCTGAGAGTTGTGTAGTTAGAAATTGGAGTTGTCAGATGGAGACCCTTTCACCCTGCCTGATTTTTAGACATTTTTGTTTTTCTTCTGGTCTCCCAGGCGGTACCAGCCAGAGGGGACTTGGCCAGCATCCTGTCCCAGTTCACATGTCCTGTCCCAGTTTGCACAAGGAGGCACCAAAGAGCTGAAATATTAAAAAAACCCCTCCCTGTCTTACTAAGAAAAAAAAAGAATATCGAACAATTTTGAGTCTTTCTGGATGCACTCTGCGTAGGGCGTTGGGTGTCCGGTACGTGAGTGACAAGATATTTCTTTACTTTTTCCAATTTTAAACCTAATCCTGGGAGTCATCACTGGTCTGTGGCTCCAGGAGATGGTCCAGAGAAACTCTTTATTCACTGTGCTGAGGTTTTAGGGCGCAGCGACCGAATCCCTGGGTCTAACCTGTCTCTGTCCCCGCTCGTTGCTGCTGTTGTGTTGGTCACAACAGTTGGTGGTGTCCCTGCACACAGCTGGCTGTCCCTGGAATATCTCTTAATTTCATTATCCCCCTCAAAACACCCTCTGCCCCCTGCATCTTGCAGATGGAGCTGGGTGTCCTTTTCCCACAGGCTGTTGCTTGCACCAAGTTAAAAGCATTGCAGTTGCTCCTCCAGGGCTTATTTTTCCCCTCTAAATCCCCCAGTTGCTTGGGATATTTTTGTTGTTATTGGCCTGATCTTTGGAGTACGACAGTGTTTTTTCTGGGGCAGTGCCCAGTGTAGGGCACAACTCAGGAGAAGGTCCTGTGAGGGCAGTGGAGAAAAGGTGGAGGACATTGAAGCCCTTATAGAATCATCTAGGGTTGGAAGGGACCTCCAGAGATCATCTCCCCCACTGGAGCGGGTCTACCCAGAGCAGGTCCCACAGGAATGTGTCCAGGTGGGTTTGGAATGTCTCCAGAGAAGGAGACTCCACCACCTCTCTGGGCAGCCTCTTCCAGGGCTCTGCCACCCTCACAGCAAAGAAGTTCCTCCTCTTGTTTAGGTGTAACTTCTTATGTTCAAGTTTGTGCCCATTGGCTCTTGTCCTGTCCCTGGGCACCACTGAAAAAAGACCAGCTCAATCCTCCTTACACACTCCCTTTAAGTATTTGTAAGCATTGATCAGATCCCCCCTCAGTCTTCTCAAGACTAAAAAGACCCACAACCCTCAGCCTTTCCTCATCAGAGAGATGCTCCAGGCCCCTCATCATCTTTGTAGCCCTCTGCTGTCCCCTCTCCAGCAGCTCCCTGTCCTTCTGGAACTGGGGAGCCCAGAACTGGTCCCAGTGCTCCAGAGGTAGCCTCCCCAGGGCAGAGCAGAGGGGCAGGATAACCTCCCTCCACCTGCTGGCCATGCTCTTCCTGATACCCCCCAGGATGCCATTGGTTCTTCTTGGCCACAACGGCACATTGCTGGTTCATGGTCACCCTATTGTCCACCAGAACTCCCAGGTCTTTCTCCTCAGAGCTG
>BJBW01001894.1:11775-27944 GCA_004320125.1 Scolopax mira
CCAACTCTCCAGCCTGTCCAGGTCTCTCTGGATGGCAGCACAGCCTTCTGGGGTGTCAGCCACCCCTCCTAGCTTTGTGTCATCAGCAAAAAGTGTTGTGTCACTAGAGGTTTTTATTTCTCCTCCTGTTATTATGCCAACTTGTAAAAGTCTGCTCATCACCGTCTTGAAGTTTTTCCCTTTAAATGTTTACTGTGGGCTTGTGGCTAATTCCATCAGGCAATAGTGACACATGGAGTGGGTTCTGCCAGGAGAGGGAAAATCGGGGTGAATTAAACAGAGCAGGGAAGGGAAAAGCCCAGGGAAGCCTGTTTCTGAGCTTCTGGAGGAAACACATTTTTATATCATGCAGATCAATGAAACATTTATTTTTTTTTTCCCAGGATGAATTAATTTTTTGCAGGTCTGGAGCAGGCCTGGGAGTTTGAGAAACGGTTTCATTCCCTTCACGTGGCACATTCATATCTTCCCAAATTACTTTGCAAATAACTGGCATTCTTTAATAGGGAAGCTGGGCAAAATAAAACAGACTTGTCAAATATTGCTGCTGAGTGGCCTCTGTGTACAAGGCTGGCAACAGCTAGAAGTGAAGAGATAAAATTGTGATGTTTGCTCATCTTAATGATTGCATCAGTGAGTAGATATCAGTAGTCTTGATGTTGTGAACCTGGTTTGAATTGTGGTTTATGCTGAATTTATGCTTGAATTTGTGCTGTGGTATGAATAGGCAATAAATATAGGCACGGATGGAGCATGGGAACAGCTGAGGTCAACTGGAGTTTCCCCTCGCCTCAAGAGGAGCTGGAACGTCATCCCCTATCCCAGGCTGTGTGGGTTTCAGAGGGCACACACAGAGATCTGTATAAAACACAAGGAAAACTGGTAGATGGATCTGAAAAAAGGTCTGTCTCGTGTACCAGCAGCTTGTGCCAGTTCAGGCTATGTAGTGATGGTGTGCATCTCCCACGCAGATGCAGATCACCAGGGATGCAGCCAGCTCCCCAAAAGCGAGGTCTTCTTATGTGAATCCTCAGGGCTTAGAGATATGATTTAGCAGTGGGTTCTATCAGCATTAGGTCGATGGTTGGACTAGATAATCCAAAAGATTCCTTCCAACCTAGGCAATTCGATGATTCTAAGTTTGGGCAAGCAGGAAGACTCTCATGCCTTCGATCTTCTCTGGCGTGGGTTGGCTTGGAACCTCCAGCAGCACCTCCCTCACTCCCCTGGGAGATTTATCTCAAAATCATCTTTGTCTCCTCTGTTTCTTGGTCCATTTATCAGTAATTTCCCATTGCTTTGCTTTCCCGCTGCCTTCAAGCTGGAGGAGCCAAACCCCCTTGGCTCAAGTAAATCTGGGTGGACTTTCTCCTTCTGGGAAAGGTTCAACCACAGCTGAATAGCTCAGTCCCACTTCCGGCCCCTTTGGGAAAGCCTGGCAGGGAAAGCTTGTGCTCGTTGTGTTAAAAATGAGTATTTTCACTATCTAGACAGGAGCCTTCAATCTCCAGGGCCATCAGTCTGTACCCCTGACAAAGATGGAATGAAAGGCAAAACATAATTACTTACATATTACTCCACCTGACATCTTAAATATTAAGACATCTATCTAGTCTAAAATCATTCATATAAATGTGTTTGTGGCACCTTAGGCTCAGGAAATTTTGAATAGCTGAAGCGATAATGTTCTCCAGTTCATTTGGGCTCCAGGTATAATGAAATTTAGTTTTCCTAAGGTACAGGGGGTTAGCTCCAGCCTCACGCTGTGAAGTTTTGGTCCCACCTGCCATGACGTGAACTTTATACTATTTCTCTTTGCCTCTGGAGATATTTTCCACGATGGTCCACTGCATTAACGTGAAATTTGAGGCGACGCATCCCTTTTTGGAAAAATAACCGTTATGTAAAATGAGTACAAATGCCATGTGTTTCCATGACTGTCAAAGAATTGTAATTTCTCTGTTATTTTATGGATTGAAAAATTGAGGCAAATAGGGAGAATGCTTGCTGGAGGCAATGCATTCAATAGCAGAATAAAAATTGACAATAATGCACTAAGAAATATTAACAATTTGTCAGCCTCAAGCACTCAGGAAGCAGGGGATGAGAGACCCCACACCATGGTTTTATCCCTAAAACCCCTCCGCGTCCATTTCTCTGCCTTTCAAAGGTGCATATTCCCAACCCTTTAACTGGAAAGCGGATTTTAAAAGCCTGAAAAATTAAAATGATTGAAAAACGGGAAGGTAGCGACTGCTGAGAATCTCGTGTCTTTGCAGGAATTGAAGTTGATGCCTTAAGAAAAAGAGTGGAGGAATGTTGTGGCTCACGATGGTGTTGTGAGAGGTAGAAAACCGCCTTAACACCGGGGCTGGGGGTGGCTGAGGGCGAGCAGGGGACGCCTGGGGACAAATCCACCGGGTGCTGAATTTTCACGCTCGCCTTCAGGTTTTTCCCTGATCCTCCCTCTGTAGTCAGCTCTGTGCTTTGGGCAGGTCACGGAGCTGGAAAACACTCTGAAAATTGTATAAATTGAAAAGAAATGAAGAATTTTGATAACGTCTCCCTAGCCAAAGAAGTAAAACCGACTTAGCAAACACGACTTCTTTTTGTTTAGGGAGAAAAAACTGCTGTGGCTGAGATGGTCCCTTGTGAAAATGTTTTTTTTTGCAGTATGCCATTCCCCAAACCTGCATATTTTGTAGCCAAATTGCAGAGCATGTCATTTTATTTGGTGTAAGAGCCTGTATTTGCACTCTTCTTTGCCTGAAAAATGAATTAACTCCAAAAAAAAAAGAAAACGGGAAAACAGGGGAATTGAATATATATTAAAAAAAAAAAGAAAAAGGGAGGTGCAAAAACTTAGGGACGGGGGAATAATTAGAAGTATTTTACTACCCACTGGTACTAAATGTGAACTACACTTCAAACGTACACCAGTTAAATTACCTCTGTAGCTGTCAGCAGTTTCCCGGTGCCTCGTGCCGGTGGAAGAGCTCATTACATGGACCTCTCATACCACAGAATCCCAGGGATTTGTTCATTTTCCAGTCGGCACAGAAAAGGGCTAATGAGACCCCCTGGCATTTCGGGGTGAGCGGCTGGAGCCCCAGGGTCCCCGAGCATCACAGCTTTGATAAGAGGCCCTTTTTTAAGTCTGGCTTTCAGCCTTTGCTTGCCTTGGGAATGGGACATGGAGGTTGTGAGGTTACAGAGGGGACCTGGAGGGGTGGAGGGTTGTACATCTGTCTGGATATTTCGGATTGAACTGCATGGTAGGGAGTGCAGCGATAGTGGTGAAATCAAAGATGGTCCATCTCAGCTCTATAATGTCATTTTTATAACTCTGATTTTCATTCATTAGATGGAAGGTAATGGTGTAACCAGCAGGCAGCTCCCGCTGGGGATGGTGGTGCTACAGGACTTTTCAGGTGGCAGGATGGATGGATACCCCTCGGACACCAGGCCCTCTGGGTATCATTCCTGTTGCCCTTCCTGACACGATCTCCCAAGGCTTGGATCCCTATACACATCCTTACAGAGCCTGCAGAGAGCGAGCTCATGTATAAGGGCAAGAAACATAGCTTTTTTTTTTTTAACAAGAAGTCCTAGAAAACAACATTAATAGCACTTCGCAGGTTTGTTAGCTGCTGTGCTCCTTTCTTTCAACTTTGTCAATAAGTGTCTCATTTAACAAATCAAAGCTGGTTTTATGAGGCTGCTTTCACCCAGGTGTGCCTGGCGTGTCCCCACCAAGGCACTATGGGTGCCCTGCAAACAGCAGGGCTGGCACAGGGCACATGGTCACAGCCTTTGTGCCTGTGAATCCCAGAATTCCAGAATGGTCAGGGTTGGAAGGGACCTCTGGAGATCATCTCTTCCAACCCCTGCCAGAGCAGGACCACCCAGAGCAGGTTGCACAGGAACGTGTCCAGGTGGGCTTGAATGTCTCCAGAGAAGGAGATTCCACCACCTCTCTGGGCAGCCTCTGCCAGGGCTCTGCCACCCTCACAGGAAAGAAGTTCCTCTTCATGTTAAGATGGAACTTCCTGTGTTTTTGTTTGTACCCATTGTCCCTTGTCCTGTCCCCAGGCACCACTGAGAAGAGTCTGGCCCCATCCTCCTGACGCCCACCCTTTAGCTCTTGCTCAGTATCAATGAAATCCCCTCTCAGTCTGCCCTTCTCCAGCTGAACAGCCCCAGGTTCCTCAGCTCCAGCCCTTCATCATTTTCTACTGGAGTCTCTCCAGCAGTTCCCTGTCCTTCTTGAACTGGGGAGCCCAGAACTGATCCCAGTGCTCCAGATGTGGCCTCCCCAGGGCAGAGCAGAGGGTGAGGACCACCTCAGAAGGTACTGTGGTTGTGCTCAGGTACAACCAACTCACCTGTTTCCCCTCTCTTTGTCAGGATATATCTATTTTGATTGCCTGCACTGCTAACGAGAGCAGTTAGAAGGGGACCCTGGTAGCAGCAGTAAAGGAAACCACATCTCGCTATTCCCCATCTCCAGTTACCATTAAAACGTACAGGAAGCACTGGTCCATGGGTGATCTTATAGCCCATATGTTCTGCGGTATGTGCTACAGCAGAGAGGCACAAAAGGGCGTGTTTATATTGTAGCCGGTTTGTTTTTATTGTTCTTCAAGGTTTATTTTGAGAGCTTTTGGGTTGTGGTTTTAGTTTTTTTGTCTTGTTTTGTTTTGTTTTTAATAAGGCATTTATATTTTCCTCCACAGTGCTTCCCTTTAGAGCCGAAGCTGTTAAACTGCAGCCAGCTCTCTGGCAGCGATGTCTCATTTTATACTCACGCAAAGACCATTAATGTTCACTCCGTGGTCGTTACCACGTTAATGAGCTCCAGGACGTCTGTGCTCGGGTAAGTACAGCCATAAGGTGGGAACCAAGATTTTCCCAAAGAGCTCTACAAGCCACCGGCGCTGCTTGCTCACGCCAGAGTGTGGCTGATCCCAGAGGACGTGGTGAGTGGAGGCATCTAGAGGGGGTTTATCTTGTGGCACCTACACCTCTAACAGCGTGTGGTCACCCATCAGGTTCTTGCAGAGGAGTGGGTGCTGTGGGAGTTTCCCAGGCAGCTGATGCTGCCCACACATGGAAAAATGCCTGGGTGTGCTATGGGGAGTGCTGGGCTGAGCCAAGGGGCAAGAGAGCCAGCCCCACTGCCCACCATCTTACGCCCATCACCTTCTACGGGGCTGGGATTCCCAGATCCCGGGGAAGAATCCCAGAGTATAGATGGCATAGCATCCTGCTGGCGCACGAAACCATGGCAACACTCTTTCCAGCATTTCCAGGCTGTTTAATTTGGCCTAAGCACTTTACAGGCATTTGTCCTTCAGCTATTTTTGTATTTTTATTTTTATGTGGATTTTAATAGACTAGGCTAAGTGAGATTTTTTGTCCCTCCCTGCAATTGCCCCTTAAAGGCAGCCTTATGATGTACTGTTAGATGTTCCTCGCTTAAAAGACCTTGGGTAGAAAATAGCTTGGCTTGCCAGAGCATCAGACCACTTCCATGGCATATTTATTTTTTTTTTAAATCTTTAAAATTGGGCTAAAAGTGCTCAAAGACAGGGGCTCTGGCTGGTGCCAATGCCAAGGGCTTGACGCCTTATTTTTGTGGGAGCCTGCAGGTTCCCCCCTTAATTACAGCAAAGCTGGTGTGATGCTCAAGTCAACTAATTGTTGCTATTAAAGGAAGAACAAGAAAGCTCAGACAGTTAATATGGGAGATGTTTTTTGACTTCTGCACAGGCACTTTTTTTTTTTTCTTTTTCAAAATTACCTTCAAGAACCAAGAGAGCCCATTTAATTTCAAATTTAATGACTTTCCACCATACCTAATTCTACCATTTCCAAGTACATTAGCTGCCTGATCTCCAGATTGCTAGAAAGATGTCGTCAGGTACCAGACGGAATGTCAGACATAAAAGCTTAATAAGTGACATGCTTTACATTTTTGGTGCAATCGAATATAAAAGCTTCCACTCAGTTAAAATTACCAGAGGTAATTTCAACACAGCTGTCAAGCCTTTTTTTTTTTTTTTTTTTTTCCTAGAAATGGAAGTTTTTCCTAATGTGCTTTTACTGAGATTGAGGGGAGTCATTTCCGATGTAATTTCTTTGCATGCAGGCATTATTGGAGAGGGGTGAAGCTTGACATTTTGCTGAGAAGGTATTTCTGGGGCCACCCTTAACGGGTTCTCACAGCTGCTGGAGATGGTGTGTCCGTTCCCTGTGTCGTGTGTCTGTCCGTCCGTCCCCCCCCCCCCCCCCCCCCCCCGGTTCAGCGTGGGGTAGATTTCAGACTGATAGCCAGGTCTGAACATGTGGGATTGAGAGCTGAGATCACCTGAGGCACAGTGAAACTGATAAATTCTTTTAAATGCTAGAAGATCTCTTGTTTTTCTTTCTCCCCCCCCCACCTTTGCAGAGGTGTGACAGCATGGAGCTGAAATCCCTACCTGAAGTGGTCCCAGATCCCTCAAAACCACTAGGGTTTGCCATGGGATGATGTGGAGGAAGGTCTGAACCCCTTTGCATCTACAGAAGGAAAAGAAAAAAATTAAGAAAATAAAAAAATTCAGCGCTTTCTGCTCTTCGTTCTTATGGCTGGTGGGCAGAAGTTATCCGAGCTCAGTTTAGAATAACAGAAAAAGGTCATTTCCATATTAAGAGGCTGCAGTTGAGCCTGTGATGCTCACTCAGCCCTGACAAAATGGGTGCTTAACCCCAGGTACTTCGCTGAAGTACTTTGCAGGATCAGGATTGGGGCCTCATCAGGATTGACTTTTAAAACAGATGATGAGCCAACCCCAGAGCCATTCAGCTGCCATTGTGGCCTTCAAAAGGGCCTTTCTTTTCACCCGTGTGGCTTTTGAGAAGCTGATGGCCTTTTAAAGTCCACTGTTGAACCTCACAGGTTGTGCAAGGGTCCCTCTGAGCCCCAAATTTCATTTCAAACATGACAATGTATGCTTCACCATCTCCAAATGCTTGTCTAGTTGTTTTAAGGAAGGGATGGGGAGAAGGAACAGCCATTCCTTTGAGAGCTGGAACCTCAGCAGGCACATTTAGGACAGTGTGAGGCTCATGGGAGGCCAGGACACAGCATCTTTGCGGACCACTTCGTGCTCTGCAGCTTTCCAGAGGTGGCTGATCCCTCTGCTTGGCTGTCATTGAAGGTTTCTGCTGCCATGTTGCCCCAAGAACTCGTATTCTGGCTCAGTTGTGACATAGATGTAATGCTCTAAATACATCTAAGTAAGATTTAATAACACACTCATCCATACATTGTTTCATTCCTTCCAAAGCACTGATGCTGGTGTTCATCTTTCATTTCTTTATTTTTTTTTTTTCCTCCGTACAGCAATCAGGCCATGTGGTTTTCCCAATTAGTCAGGGAACTCGGCAATCTCTGTGATCACATCTTTGATCCGATTATATCTCATTTTCTCTCTCCTGCCCCTTTCCCTTGCAGCAGGACTGCCAGCGATGGGAATTGTCCTTTCTCAGCCACGCAGGAGAGCTCTCGGGGGCTGCTCCTCTGCTCAGGCCCAGATTTTACCCACAGTTTCTAAACCCTTGACCCGAGCCAGGGTCTGGAGGAGGTGCTCTCCTCTCCCCCTTCTCCAAAAGCTTCTTCATCAATCTCTTATTTAGAATCATAGAATCGTTTGAGTTGGAAGGGACCTTAAAGTTCATTGAGTTCCACCCCCCTGCCCTGGGCAGGGATACCTCCCGCTAGAGCAGGTTGCTCAAAGCCCCATCCAGCCTGGCCTTGACCATTTAAATGGTCCTTTTCTCTTCCAGAGCTGCCTTAACCTTCTCTCCCACTCCTGCAGCAGCTCAGCTCAACCCATGTGCACCGCAGGGACCTTTTTTACTGCTTGGCTGAGCCCATCACCGATAGCCAGGATGAAATCATTCTGCTTTTTATTTCATCATTACGAGCCCATAACCAGCTCTTAGGGCAAATGGAGTGTTTTTCTCTAAATAGTTGTAAACATTAGTGGAATGCACTTTAAAAGCAAGAGAGAAGGGTGAAAAAAGCATAAACCCAGGCCTTTGTCCTCCTTAAAGGAAAGGTCCTACCCCAACGCTGCACCTCGTTCCCTTTATGAGGACTCTGAGCATAAAGGTTAAAGCAGAAAACTCTTCAAACAACAATGTTTATGCACCATTCGGAGCAAGAAAATGAAACCCTGGGTGTGCTCTGACCTACAGTTTGGAGACAAAGGAAAAAAAGAGAAAATAAATAACAACTCCAGTTGTCCTTATTTTCTGCCATCTGAGGTCTCTGCTGTGCTTCCAACTCCAAGCTGGTACCCACCCGACCTCACAAATAGATTCTCCCCAGTTTTCTTGCCAAAAGGAACTTACAAGAAAAGCAGAAGTGAGTTTGGTAAGGTTTTTTTTCCAGCATTTGCAGGGAAAGCTCTTCCCTCCAACCATCACAGCGAGGACATGTTGGGCGCATTCTCCCCAATTATCTCATTGTCTCTTAGACTTGTCTTCTCTTTATGCCTCCTCTTGTCCTAGTTCTGCCAAAATATTTTGATCTCCTAAAATCTCTGGAGCTCCTAGGCTTTCTTCTCCCTTGGTCTCACATACGTTTTGGTTGCCACTGTCTCTTGGCTTCTGCTACTCTCCTGGTCTAACTGTTTCTGGTCCACCACCCCTTGGAACAACATCCTACTGCTTGTGTCACATCTGGTTGTATGGCAAGTCCTGAGACTGATCCCTCAGAGAGTGCTGCATTGCATTCCATGGAAGGTCTCTTTACTTTTTCAGCCTCCAACTCAATCTCAATCTCTCACATTCCTACTCTTTGGGCCTCCAAGTCTCCTTGGTCTTCTCCCTCCCTGCATCTGCCAAACTTCTTGCCTCCTTAAATTCTCCAGACCTCCCAAACTTTGTGTGCCTCCCTCTCTCTTTCAGCCTCGGGCTCTCTCTGGGCCTCCACTCTTTGAAATAGCAGTCTTGGAGCCTCCTACTGCTCATTTCATGTCATGTCATGTAGCAGGTCTCAAAACAGGTCCCACCATGCTGGGGGGAACTTCTCACCTCCTGTTTTTTTTCCTTGGCCTCTTCCCTTTCTGGGTCTCCCAGTCTCTGTCACATCCTACAGCAGGTCCAATGATGTGTCCTAGGGCATGCCACTTGGCTTGCCCTCTCAGAAGGTTTCACTGTGGGTCCCAGAGGGATCTTTTGGCATGTTCTTCAGCAGGTCACATTATGGATACCATTGTTTGCCCAACAGTGGGTTTCCCAGTGGGCAGATCCTATGGCAGGTCCAATGGCAGGACCCACAGTGGATCAGCCATGCTTCTCTGTGACCATTCAGACACTGTTTACCCCTTCTGGAGCATCCTTCTAAAAAGCTGATCGCCCAAAGACTCCTCTTTAATTGCATTTCAGGTCGTAGAGGACATGACAGTCACAACATGTCACGTCTGTGGTCAGTATTTGGGGATACAGAGAACCAATCCACAAAGCTGAGTGGCCTTTACTGTGTTTACCTGAAGTTTGATGTCCTAATTAAGCCTTTCTTCCACTTCCTAGCTAGTGAAAAGCAATTTGTATCACAAGATACCACTGCTGAATGGGTGGAATCCAATGCAACAAGCGTTATGGGTGAAATCCTGTCCCTGACAGCTCTGGAGGCATTAATGATGTGCCCTTCCTAATGAGAGTGACGAACCAGCCAGCACACCTGTGTAGCACGGAGCAGTGTATCTGGAGGATGCAGTGCTATTTTGATAACACAGAAGATGTCAGCAGATTTTTTTTCTCTCTCTAACCAGGATTGGGGAAGGGGCTGGAAGAAGGATGGGGAGCAGAGCGGTCCCCTGTCCCTGCGTGAACAAACCCTGATGTGGATGCAGGTCAGGGCTTTTATCTGGTTGTGGTTGGTACTCTGCCAGCAGAAAAGCAAAAGACGGGGCTTTGGCACCCTTCAGGTGTCTGTTAACAAACAGGTCCTGCCTCTTCCTTGCTGAGAAGTGACCAAGACCCTCGTCCCTGCACCCCCCTGGGTACCCCAGTCCCACAGCCTGCTCAGCTTGTTGCAAGATGAGAGCTTCAAGCACCACAACCCACTTTTCATCTTCTCAGTACGCTATCGGGCCAACCGCTGGCCAAGCCTGCCAGGCTCTATGGCACATCTCATCACTGCACCGTGGGGAAACAGCCTGGGTGACAGGGAGGGGACATGTGCTCTTTCCATGGATCAGCATCTCAGGCATGCACAGTTGAGGCTTCACTAATACTCTCCCTCCCCCCAAAAAATCATTATGTAAGAAGACTAGCAAGATACAAACAACATAGCTTTACGATTTTGAGGAAAAGAAGTATTCTGGCAAGAAAAAAGAGGCAAGGAAAATGTCTCTGGGATCATGCTTTATTACAATTATTATTGTATCTAATCTCTCCACAGCGAGTGATGGAGATGGAGGTGGAAGAAGTCTGACTTGGAAAGGTCCGACCTCGAGAGAGGAGGCTCCCATGAAGGAGCTCCTGCTCACGTGAAAAGCAAGGGCAGTGGGAAAAAGGAATTACAAGGATTTCGTTTTTGATCTCACCAGCAATCCTTTGAACTGAATGCAATAAGAGAACCGTGTGCCGGTGTCTTTGTGACAGAAGGATATTGCTAGTTGTTAATATTTCATATGTTGTTTCAGGGTAACTAAGACTGTTTCTCCCACCTCCCTCCTCCAGAATAACCCTACAGCTGCCAGCAGGAAACCCCAAATATCTTTAATTTGAGCACTTGCAGGACAGGCATTCAAAGAAGTAAGTTAAGATCCGAGTTGTGATTGTTTTGGTTTTGGGTTTTTTTTTTCCTTTTTTTAAAAGAAATGCAGTGGTGAAGAGAATTTGGTGGTGCAGCAGCAGAGCATTGTCACTGCCACGTGGCCTACTGATGGCAAATGCAAGCTAGTTATTAATCTTATCTCCTAGCTGCTAAAGATAGAAACATATGGATGTATACTGTCAGGTGGATAATGCCTGGGATTTTTATGATTTGACACAAAAACGACATATCTGAGGATTCAAAACTTCCAGTTTTGTTCTACACACTTCTTTAAAGGTTTATTTTTTTTACCTTTAAGCATATTTCTCTCCTGCAGTGGAAAAAATCCCAGTCAACAATTGATTAAATCAACACTATTTAAATTGAAAGAGTGTGCACTGCGCAATTCTGTTCCCCTCTTCTTTTTTGGAGAACAGTTTCTTGTTTTTGTTAAGGAGAAGCTCATAAACACCTGTGCCAGTATGAAATCAGGAGAGGTAAGAAAAATTAAAAAAAAAAAAGAGCATGAATAGGGACTGTCAATATACCTAAGATTAAAATGGTGGCCAAAACAAAAGAAAAACTTCATGGGGTGGGAAACGTAATGGAAGGGTGAAAGAGTTTCTGTATCTGGGCTCTGTTGAGTTAGAGCTTAAGAATGGGTTATTCAAAGGACACAGGGGAAAAGAGCTCTTGAAAATTTAGCAGAGATTTAGGATACATAGCAAGTCAACCTGAAAACAAACAGCATTTTCAATACAATTTTGTTGGAGCTTAAATAAGAAATGTTCAAAATTGGAAGCATTTGAAATGTAGGTTTGGGTTTTCTTTTTTAAAAAAAGAAAGAGTTGAGAATTCCAAATATAGCAAAAGTAAAAGATGTAAATGTGCTTGGAGAAGCCCTAGGAAATGAAAAAGAGGAAGAAAAGATGTAAGGAGTGGGAAAAGTGCAAGTAAGAAACGTCAGGGAACAGATGGAGCTGTGGATTGCTCTAACAAGATTAACAGTGATTAGACAATTGAGCAGAAATCTCATTTATTGGGCCCTGACCTTTGAACTGAGGTTGTTGGAGATTAAAATGGGAGATAATTGCCTTTGAAGGCAGTAGCTGGGTGATGTGTAAGGGTGGGATTCCTCCACCTCCCCTGGCTTCCTGGCACTGGGAGGGGAGGTGAGGAGCAGCCATCAGTTAAAGTTTCTTTTAAACACAAGAAAACTCTTTCACACCTAACTCTTAGCATGGCAGTATATTATACTGGTGTGGGGGCAAAGCAAGTTGAAGAAAACACACTTGGATGTTTGGACTCCGGAACATCCTCGTATTTGTTCACTTAGAAACTGGTGGTGTATGAAATTAAAGTATCGAGGTGGATGGGCAGCTCGTCTACGGGTGAAGATGCACCAGTGAGTTTCAGTATATTTCCTGCTATGATTTTCCATCGTGATGGGATGCAGAACCTTCTGATTTCCTTGGGTTGTCTTTCTTTCTTCCCTTTTTTTTTCTTTCTTTTTTTTTTTTTCTTTTGTCCTCAAGTTTCTTCCCAGGAGCCGTGGAGATGAGGATGCTGCGTGCCGGCTCCGTGCTGGGAGGGGAATAAACTCAGCTCTCTGTCAGAGTTTTTACTCCTGGGGAAAACAGGGATATCACAATGCAGCAGGTCTGAGATCTGTTTATGCAAGAGAAATTAAACTGCTCATTTACATTAAAAAAAATAGCATACAAGGTATTATAATCAGCCCATTGTACTGGAAAATTAGTATTAAACATGCAGTGGAGAAAAATATACCCTTTCCGGAGCGATCCTGCACAGACAGCGTGAGGATATAGGTTTACTGGTAGATTTTTACCATCTCTGTAATTTATTATTCCATGAAACATGACTACTTTGAGTTACGTTGACTCATGTTGAATTAATTATTAATACAATGCCCTAAAGCTTTTGATGAACAAATTAAATTTTCAGCAGATACTTTACCATTTCCTGCCACAGTCTTGGAACAGGTAAGGCTGGGAGGAAAAGGCCCCTGTGGGACTGAAGTTTGAATGTGGAAATCACACAAAACCCACCAAAACCTCATCTATTTGGCCAAGGAGCAGAAGAGAGGTCTCAGGAGATATGGATTAACCACAAGAGTCCACACTGTTCCTAGAAGCAAAGTCTCACCAGGTCTTACAACGTTACACTGACTTTCTGCCTTGGCAGACAATAAAGACGGAGCAATTACAATATTACAGATCAATTCACCCTCAAAAATACTCACATAATACTGCCAAAACCATTGTTATCCCAAAAGTGAAACCTTTTAAGAAAATATTAACTTATTTTCAGAAAATCTGCTGCAGCTGAGGAGCTTTGAGGAGCGGGCAGCTTTGCAAACTGTTGAAAAGCTGAAAATTGGGCTTTTGGGCACAGAACGGAATCTCGGAGTGTGTCATAGATAATTAGAAACCCTTTCCCCTTGTGGAAATATGATTTTCACAAGGAGTTACTGGGATTTTAAAAATTGGAGCTGATGGGGAAGTTCCACAGCTGAAGTTCTACTTCAGTAAAACATAGGATAGAAATACAGGCTGGAGGAGAGGGATTAGTGCATGTATATGAGATACTGTAGGAGAACACCAATTACTGGAAAATTACATTTTCCAGGAGACTAAAGTAATCTTTTTACCCATATTGCCAACATATTATAAATGTGCTTTGAAATATTATGACTTCAAAAAACGCATTTTCAGAGTGAAAATCCCACAGTATCAGGAGTGCTTCCTTCATGTTTTTGCACATCCATCACCAAGTAACGAAAAGCAGCAGCCACTGCACATAATTTCTACTTAGAAGCAAGAAAGGGGAACCATAAAATAACCAGGGTTGGGTTGGAAAGCTGAGAACAGGTGGGAAAGCAATGAATTTAGCTCTAATGTCCACAGATCATGTTCCTGTGGGTGTTGGTCAACGGGAGCTGCTCTGCAGATGGAGGTGGCAGGATCAGGCAGCCACAGAAAAGGGCTCGGAGCTCAGCAACAGCTCGAAAGGGAATCTGGAGTGACGGGTTCTAAATGCTGTCTTTAATAATTCAGGGGAACATTCTGTAAACTGTAAAGTGATGCCAGGATCAGCCTAATTGCCACTTCCCGGGTGGTAACCTGGAGGGGTGTGCAGGAGACATGGATTATGGGGGCGACCAGCCGCAAGGGGAAAGCAAAATGAAGGACATGGAGCTGTTGGAGCAGGGCCAGAGGAGGCCATGGAGATGCTGGAAGGGTTGGAGCCCCTCTGTTGGGAGGGGGGGCTGAGAGAGTTGAGGGGGGTTCAGCCTGGAGAAGAGAAGGCTCCAGGGAGACCTTGGAGCCCATTCCAGTCCCTCAAGGGGCTCCAGGAGAGATGGGGAGGGACTCCTGATGAGGGATGGGAGCCCTAGGAGAAAGGGGAAGGGTTTGACCCTGAAAGAGGGGAGATGGAGCTGAGATGTGGGGAAGAAGTTCTTTGGTGTGAGGGTGGTAAGAGCCTGGCCCAGGTTGCCCCGAGAAGCTGTGTCTGCTCCATCCCTGGAGGGGTTCAAGGGCAGGTTGGAGGGGGCTTTGAGCAACCAGATCTGGTGGGAGGTGATCCCTACCCAGGGCAGGGAGTGGCACTGGGTGGGCTTTAAGATCCCTTCCAACCCAAACCATTCTGTGATTCTATGAAAACGATGGCACATTCTGGGCAGCATCTTCCTGCGCTCACAGACCTTTTTATTTATTTAATGTGCATGAGAAAGCTGAAATCCTGAATCTGCAAAAGTGGCTTTTTCTCTCCTGAACGTGACACTCTGGCTTGTAGGGTGAAGCAGAAGATCTGCTCGCAGTGTCAGCAGCTCTCCGGGGTGGGGGAAGCATGGACCGTGCCACATTTCACACTTCCCCAGCGTGGCACGGGCCAAACCCTTGTGCAACAGCCACTTCTGCTGCCACAGCAGTCCCCGAACCTCCCATGCTATTTATTCCCCTCCCTTTGAAAACGAATTGTAGCAATGAAGAGTGGGGGAAGCCAAAACGCCACTTTTCCACCCAAAAGCTTTGCTGCCAGCAAGCTTCAGTGTCTTTCCCTCCTCCTGCAACACTTTACTGCTGATCTTTATTAGTAAGTAAAGTAAAATAGTTTTTTTACTTACTGAATTAGTAAGTAAAATAAAGTGGAGTTTGCCTTGTCTTGGCAAGAAAAGCTTCCTCTGCCATCTAAGTAGCTCTCTCCAAATCTTGACCCTGTTCCCTTGCCATTTGCAGGGAACCACCCTGAGCTCTGCTCCCTACAAACACAGTTGCTGAGCAACCAGGCAACCTCCCTATGGCACGATTTGGGCACATAATGTGCGATTTCTGTGAAAGAGAGAGGGCTTTGGAAAGACAGATGATGGCCCACCCTGCTGCATGGCACATAGGGCAGGAGCTTGTAGCAGGGGTGGACTTTGGGGACTCCAAATCAGGGCTTGACCATGGTCTTCCCCATTTCTTCCGGGATGATTTTCCTTGAATGGGGAATAGGTCCTGATTTACTCTTCTCAAGAGGAAGCAGTGGTGGTGTTCACGCAGCTGGTGGCACCCACCGTGTGGTGCACGTGTGTTATGGTTAGAGGAACCCACAACAATTTCACAGAATCACAGGATTGTAGAGGTTGGCAGGGGCCTCTGGAGATCATCTGGTCCAATGCCTTGGCAGAGCAGGTCCACCCAGAGCAGGTCGCACAGGAATGTGTTGTTCTGATATTGACTGAATTGAGCAATCAGAATGACAGTTGGCCCCTCCCTCCCCCTCCAAGGAAAAGATTTTAGAAAAAACTAAACTACTTTAATGAAAATATAAGTAAGTAATGATATAATAAATAATAATAAGAAAAGATAAAAAAGGAAAAAAAAATTATACAGTATATACAAAACTGTCTCAAGCTCCGAGGATGATGATCACGTCACCGGCAGGCACAAGGGAAAGTCTCAGGCTCGACTTGGGGATGGACAGGAGCTGGATTCCAGATCTGGAGTCAGGAATGCTTCGATCGGGATCAGATAAACAGACAAGGTCCTCCTTGGAGATTGGCCACTGAAGGAAGAAAGTTGCCCCTTTGATCCCTTGGCTTTTATACTGAGCATGATGCGGATGGGATGGAATACCCTGTTGGTCAGGTTTGGGTCACCTGTCCTGTCCACTCCTCCCCACAGGTGGGACCCCTCTACTTTTTTCCGCTTCCAACGTTCCAACGGGGCAAATAACAAATTTGCCTGCCCTTGGTTGTTATAGCAATAAGTACAAGCAAGGGCCTCTCTGCTCACCATCCCTTGGTATCATCAGGTCTTATCACCGCGAGAGTGAACAGTTTCTGAAC
>BJBW01001894.1:35779-58725 GCA_004320125.1 Scolopax mira
TAGTCTGGAGAAGAGAAGGCTGAGGGGCGACCTCATTAACGCCTATAAGTATCTAAAGGGTGGGTTGAAGGAGGAGGGAGACAGACTCTTTTCAGTGGTTGCCAGTGAGAGGACAAGTTGGAACAACAGGCACAAGTTGGAACATAGAAGGTTCCACTCAAATATAAGGAAAAACTTCACGGTGAGGGTGCCAGAGCCTCACCTGCTCCCCAGGGAGGGTATGGAGTCCCCTTCTCTGGAGATTTTCAAGACCTGCTTGGATGCCATCCTAAGTAACATGCTCTGACATGCTCTAGGCAATTCTGCTTCAGCAGGGAAGTTGGACTAGATGATCTCTATGGTCCCTTCCAACTCTAACAAAAATCAGTGAAATTCAGATCCCCCTCAGCCTTCTCTTCTGTAGACTAAAAAGACCCAAGTCCTTCAGCCTCTCCTTGTAAGGGAGGCTACCATTGTGGTAACACGTTCCACTGAAGTAGTATCTTGCATGTGGTAGCACCTTGTATGGTGGTGGCACCCTCCATTGTGGTAGCATTTTCCATCGTGGTGGCACCTTCCATCATGGTGGCACAGCCTCACCAATCAGTGTGGGCAAAGGCAAAGCCATTAGTGCAAACATCAGCCTGAAGCAAGGTAAGGTTGGGAGGAAGACACTTTCAGACACACAAGTTGCTCTGAGTTTAGCTCCTCACTCATGGGTTTTACTTTTACAAGAATTTATTGAACCTGAAAATTATTTCTGTTTATACTGCCTGTGAGGGCCTTGAGGGAATAAGTACAGCGAGGAGGTAAGGACAAGAGACAAAATAAAGTGTGCATGTAAAAAATACATAAAACAATGAATAACATAGAGGATGTCAACTTGATTTTCAGAGATTGTTGTAATGTCTCTGTCCCAAGACATTTGGGGAAGGGGAAGACAAAGCGAGAAACACGCTTTGGGGTATTTTTGCTGTCACCTTGTTAAAGGAATTGATTTATGATAGGCATTTGAACTAGATGGGGCTAGTTTTATTTCACATTGTTTGATAAAGCATAGTGTTTTAGGCATCAGTAGGGGATAAGACAGATAAGGAAAATATCTGCTTTTTTTTCTTTTTTTCATGCATTGGAATGAGAGAGAATGAGGTGAACTGGGACACAAAGTAATTAAAACGAGGAGAAAAAGGAGTTTTCTTCAGAGTAAAATCTAGTAACCTGAGGACTAACATGCCCTCTGATGTTATGAAGTGTTCAGCTGCCACTCGTGTGAGTAACTAGAGCTCCATGTGCATTGGCAAGCAACTGAAAATGGATAGCATGCTCCACGCTAGGGAATATATATACCCGTGCCCCTATATATCTATGTGTGTATATCTATACATCATTCTGTCGTGGCTTAACACCAGCCAGCAAATAGGTTGCTCACAGCAGACACACCATCACCCCCCCTTCAGTGGGGTAAGGAAGAGAGGGAGAAAAGGAGGGGAAAAAGGAAAGAAGAGGGAAAACACCCTTTGTGTTGAGATGAAGACGGTTTAATAGAACAGTAATGGAAGAGGAAAATAATAATAATAATAATAATAATAATAATAATGGTAAAAGAATACACAAAATAGTCATACAACACAAGTCACTCACCACCAGAACCAGTTTGTCCCATCTAAGTTCTCTCATCTTCTATGGGGAGCTGAAGAAGTTTAAACCAATATCTGTTATCAATGTTCTTCTCATACTCAATCCAAAACAAAGCAGCTACTAGAAAGAAAATTAACTCCATCCCAACCAAAACCAGAACACACTGGATGTCTCAATGTCTCACACAAATGTGCTGTTGCTTTTATTATCCATCCTATGGAGCAAAGTGTATGCGTTGAAGCTCTTGGGAAGACCAAATCGAGCTTCCAACACAGGGCAAGGTGTTGCAAACCACTTGGATGATGGGCTGGCTCGTTGTCTGGATGTTATGAGAAAGCTGCAGTTTAATTCACTGGAAATAGCCGTGTGAAATCCATTGGGTAGCGGGGATTGTGCTTTAAGTCCTTCTCATGAAAGAGGTAGAGGATCTCCAGCACCTCTATCCCACCTCGGGGTAAGGCTTTGGCCTCGCTGGAGGTGATGCACCCACAGACCAGACGCTCCAGTGGTGTTTTCTGGGTGATCCTTGGTGGAATTGGCTCTGTATTATGGATTTCAATCGTCTGGTGCCCCATCATAATGGGTCACTGTGGAGCAGATGCAAGCATCATCTTTCCAACCCATTGCCCTCAAGGGAAGGAGATACGTGTTTTAAACTGCTGAATTTAGCAGCCAAAGGGGCATGTTTGGGCCATGGTGGGAGACCAGCCAGAGGTGGGAGACATACAACTTCCATAACTGAAATTTATTTCACCTCTCTAGTTCTCTTATAGCATTATGAGATTTTTATTTATTTATTTATTATTTCTGTTCCTCTGAAGACCTCTGGTAATGCTTTGTGCCAATGGTCTCATCTCTATCTGTCAAGAACTTGCAGCAACAATTATCATACCAACATGTTATCCACGTTTTACCTTGTTTGAGCACTGATACAGAAGAACTATAAGGAAACAAAGGCAAAAGAAAATGCACCAAGCTAAAACCTCTGACAGAGTTCTCCTGAGCAGCCAGGGTCACATTTTGGGTGTATATTAGGCAAACCCCAACACAGAAACCCTGCCCACCGTGGGTTGGTTCCAGCACTGTATAGGCAGGGGTGTGAAATGGTGATGTAAACCTCAGGGATTTTGGAGGTTGTAGGGTGAAATTCTGTGTCAGACTGGAACGGGTCAGGAGTGGATCCCGAGTATCGAATCTAAACCACTACAGCATGCAGGGGTTTTGTCAAAATAAACGCAGAGCATGGCAAATGACAAAGTTTCCTGGGGATTTACTGTCTCTGATGTCGTCAGCTCAGGTTTAATGCTGGAAAGTCTGTAAATGTGATTTTCTCTCGCCTTCCCTCATCCACCCGGTGGGTCCTTTGGCTCTCGCTCGTGGCTCTGGCTGACGACCACCGACCCCTTGCTGTCCCACCAAGCCGGAATGCTGACGATAGCACCTCCTTTCAATATCCAGGTGGAAAAATAACCCCAGTGCCAGTGGGGATTTGCTGACAGGCTGGGCGACAGCAATGGGCTGTCACTCTCTGCCACCTACGGCTCCTACCACACGCGGCCAGGGTGTTGAACAGACACAGTCCTCCAGTCGTTATCACTAACAACCTCCTAGCTGACACCACGCTCAAGAAATTCTCTGTGTTTACTGAAAAAAAAAATAATATTGGTTGATGAGTAGAGAATAAAAGGTGGGCAGAAGGGCGATGGCAGATTAATACTTTATAAGGTTAGAAAAAGCCATAATGATTATCTGGCCTGAACTCCGGTATAAAACACGCCTGGGGACTTTTGTATTTGAACTGAAGCTTTAGGTTTGGAAAGAAAAGAAATCCCTCTTCAAATCAGAAGATTTCTCTCAACAGTTGTTTCAGTGGTTAATAACCTACACCACTAAAAATGTGTTTTTAATTCAAACCTGAATTTGAATCTTGCAGGCACCGGGCTGCGCGTACTTTCATCTGCCTGACCAGGGAGCCCTCTATTATCACATTTAAATTCCAGAAGTAATTAGAGGCTGCAAGCGGATCCTCTCTTAGCCATCTTTTCGTTAAGGAAAACAAATTGAGTTCCTGGCGTCTTTCATTATCAGGCAAGCTCCTCCATCATCCCCGCGGCTCTCTGCTGAAACTACTCCAATTTAACGATTTCCACTGTGGCTGGTGGATGTTGCCTTTTACCTACTGAGTCTGGGGGGTCCTAGCTATGGCAAAATCAGTTAAGAGCAATTCCCATTGAAAACAAAGTAGAAAGTTTCTCTCCACAAGATGTTTTTTGGGTTTTCCTAGCAAAATTTGTTAGATGATTGGCTGGAAACCATAGCCTTAGCAAACGAGTATTTTGCATACACAACTGTCAGAAATACCTTGACCTCACAGCAAGAGCTGCCCACCACACACAAGCTGGGGCAGGTGAGCAGGGGCTCCCTGGGTTGAACCCCTGAGCTGTGGCACGGGACTGACACTGTTGCTCAGAGGGTATTACCTCATGGGAATAACCTAGAGACGCCCACAGAAGGTCCTAAAAAATCTATTAGAATAGGTTGGAGTTCGAAGGAACCATAAAGATCATCCAGTTCCAACCCACCTGCCCTGGGGACACCTCCCACCACACCAGGTTGCTCCAAGCCCCCTCCAACCTGCTCTTGAACCCCTCCAGGGATGGGGCAGCCACACCACCTCGGGGCAACCTGGGCCAGGCTCTCACCACCCTCACACCAAAGAACTTCTTCCCCATATCTCAATCTCCCCTCTTTCAGGGTCAAGACCTTCCCCCTCTTCCTAGGGCTCCCCTCCCTGATCCAGAGTCCCTCCCCAGCTTTGCTGGAGTCCCTTGAGGGACCGAAAGGGGCTCTAAGGTCTCCCAGGAGTGTTCTCTTCTCCAGGCTGTCAATGGGTTGGGGAAATGAACCCAGAGAAAGTCTTGGAGCTCTCGTAAAGGTGCTCAATTTGGTTGAAAATATAGCTGAGAAGAAATACCATCCATCATCTGGGTACGGCCATCAGAGGGTTGGTGTGGCACCGTGGTATGGCACTGGGGACAGCCCTGCCACCTCCATCACTGCCAAAGCCATCACTGTCACCCCTGCAGCTCTCTGATGTGACACGCTGCATTGTGCACGGAGGAAATACGACGTAACCAACCCCAGGCTTGTGCATCGTTGTCATAGAGACCCCAAAATCACAGCTCTTGGAGGAGCACACCACGGATGGCGAGGGCACGGTGAGCCACAAGGGCTCACGCGGGAGGAAAGCTGAAAGCGGGGAAATAATAACTTCTCGTATAAAATGCAGATGGTGCCATTAAAACCAAAAGCGGCGAAAAGTGAGGAGAGAGAGGCATTAAGATGAAAATGAACCCTCTCAAATTTGCTTTGATGTGATGATACGAGCTGCATTTCGATGACGGCTCTTGTGTCCCAGAGGTAACTGCCACCGACACAGAGAAACACCGGGGGATCTGGGGGCCTTTGGTGCAGCTTTGCAGAGCGACGGGACTGTGTGCATTGAGGCCAGACAGAGACTGGGGCTTTATCTTTATGCGATAAAATCAATGAGACTGTTCGAGAGGGTGCATTTTACACCCTATAGTGGTGCTCAGGGAGGTTTTCCCTCAGTATTTGGGCTGTCGCAGGGATGCTTGGGCAGCAGTGGAAGGGATGCGGCCACCCTCATGCCTTTGGCAGAAGCCCAGTGGATTTAAGACCCATGATATTCAGGTGTAGCCACCTCGGATTTTAGATGCTGGACATCAGAAACCCTGTTCTTATATCCTGGTGTGAACTGGCGCTAAAGGTTTTTGGGAACGGCAGCTGCTCGTGCTAGATTTTGCAAGAAGAGCCTCTCCCTCAAATAAAGACATATGTTTTACAACATCTACTGGCTTGGGGGGAACATAAGTGGAAAATAATGAAATATGGGACAGTATATTTTCATCTGTCATCGGTCCTAAAATCTCCATCGGAGGAAAAGGGCTTCAGAGAGTTAAGCAATGTAAAGTAAGTGATGGCAGGGAAAAAAAAAAAAAGCAGCAGTCTCTGCCCTCGGGTGCTGACCTAGGGATGATGGCAGACCCAATGGGGAGTCGCTGCGTGGTTTGTGGGTGTTTGCCTAGGACTATAATCCCATTATCCCGAGGAAACAGGATGTTCCCCAGTTCCCCAAATAAAAAAAAAAAAGAAAAAAAAGAAAGAAAGGGTCTGGAGCATCTTAGGGGCCTGGAGCATCTCTCTTACAAGGAGAGGCTGAGTGAATTGGGGCTTTTTAATCTGGAGAAGAGAAGTCTGAGGGGGGATCTGATCAACGCCTATAAATACTTCAAGGGTGGGTGTCAGGAGGATGGGGCCAGTCTTTTATCAGTGGTGCCCAGGGACAAGACAAGAGGAAATGGGCACAAACTTGAACAAAGGAAGTTCCATCTCAACATGAGGAGGAACTTCTTTGCTGTGAGAGTGGCAGAGCCCAGAAAGGGGCTGGAGGAGAGGTGGTGGAGTCTCCTTCTCTGGAGACATTCAAGACCTACCTGGCCATGTTCCTGTGGGACCTGCTCTGGATGGACCTGCTCTGGCAGGGGCTTGGACCAGATGGTCTCCAGAGGTCCCTTCCAACCTCATAGCATTCTGTGAAAAGTTGAAGCCCTAGGCATAGGGGCAAGCAGGAAAATGGGAGGTGAATGGTGATGGTGAATTCTTCTTCATCAAGAGGTCCAATATATCCAGACCTTGCGTTTCTCCATGGCAGCTTGGGTATTTAATTATCCTCCTGCATTTTGGCTCGGGAGATGGTTCTGCTCCTTACAGGGAGATCCCCAGTTACTGCAGTAGGGGGGAGGACACCCAAACCAGACGCATGGTGAAGCCACTATCACTCAGCGAGGAGCAGCCACAAGGTTGTGTTAGAGCAAGTGAGAGGGAAGTCAAGCCCACTGTGCAGGATCTCAAAACAGAGAGAAAAATAAAACCATAAGATACACCCAAAATTGCAAAGAAACGTGGAGAAAAATTGTCATTGAGGTAAGAGAAAGGTGGAAAAGAGTAAGAAGAAAAAAATTTTGTCTTTCCAGTAGTACAAACCCCACATTTATTCACGTTCCAGTGTAAAAGGTAGGGATATTTATCAAGTGATTTATTGAAGTATCTGTCTCTCACCAAACAAAGTACCTGCATTGAGGAGGTTTGATTGCTTGAGCTTGAGGTGAATGCACCGCTTCAAAATCTGTGATAGAAATCTAACGTCTTAGTGAGCTGCTAAAAAGTCCTCATAAGCTGAAACACACAACGTTATTTATATAGTACATATTGGTACAGCGTGTTATAGCAGAGTTTATAATAATTTATTACGGGAGAAAAAAGCGATCCCTATTAATAATTGATTCATTATAAATAATGTATTAAGAAACGCTCCTTTGATTTAAAGCCCATGCTGTTAATGTATGCCAAATTCTGGTGTATTTGACGACAGCAAATCCAGGGAAATCTTGCACGTTTGCATCCCGTAGCTCCTTTCTGCTGGTGAGTCGTGCAGGGCAGGTGGAAACCTCACTGAAAATGATGGATTTTATGGGCTCGCCAAGGGAAATGCGGGTTCTGATGCAGAAACACGCGGTGTCAATGAGGGTTGTAAGAAAGAAAAGGGTTCCTTTTTTACCCCGTTAAGAAAAGATGCATTTTACAGCAGAAAAGGTTGACTGGAACCTCCCCCTTACAGATTGCCCTTCTTCTGTGTTTACAGACAGAGAAAGATTTTTCATAGCTGAAACTCCAGCACCTCATACTTCTCCCTTTTACCAGCATATATGTTCCACGTTTATATTATCGGGATAAGGCAGAAATGAATGAGAGAATGTGAGAAAGTGTGTTACACTTTTCCAGACACTTCCTGAAAGCAGCTTTCTCATAAAAACTGATACTTTAAGCATTACAGATCTCTGGATATGTCGGTAAATATTGACAGAAATTTGTCAGCAAAGATTATGAGTCACCTCTGGCCTTGAGTTTACAAAGCAACTTTTTGTTCATTTATTAAAAAAATAAAATAAAATAATCCCCATTAGTCTATAAAGCACAGGCTGGGTGCAAGCTGCAAGAGCAGATGGAGTAATTTAATGCCTTTAAACTGTTGGACTGGTGACAGGTAGGACGTTGGAGAAACCTCCATCTGCTGCACGCGTACCTTCACAGCAAAGCCATTCTGAAGCAGAGGCAGGGAATTAGGGTCTGCAGAACTTTTCTGGGACCTGGAATCATGGAATCATAGAATGGTTTGGGTTGGAAGGGACCATCTCGTTCCAACCCTCCTGCCCTGGGCAGGGACACCTCCACCCACACCAGGTGGCTCCAAGACCCCTCCAACCTGCTCTTGAACCCCTCCAGGGATGGGGCAGACACAGCTTCTTGGGGCAACCTGGGCCAGGCTCTCACCACCCTCACAGCAAACAAGTTCTTCCCCATATCTCATCTCAATCTCCCCTCTTTAGGGTCAAAACCTTCCCCCTTCTCCTATGGCTCCCTTCCCTCACCAAGAGTCCCTCCCCATCTCTCCTGGAGCTCCTTGAGGGACTGGAAGAGACTCGAAGGTCTCCCCAGAGCCTTCTCTTCTCCAGGCTGAACCCCCCAACTCTCTCAGCTTTTCCTCATAGGAGTGGTGCTCCAGCCCTCTGATCATATTTGTGGCCCTCCACAGGGCTCATTACAACAGGTCCATGTCCTTCTTGTGATGGATGGACTCCAAAGCTGGAGGCAGTGCTCCAGGAGGGATCTCACAAGAGCAGAGTAGAGGGGCAGAATCAATTCTCTTGATCTCCTGGCCACACTTCTTTTAATGCAGCCCAGGATGGGGTTGGCTTTCTGAGCTACCAGTGCACGTTGCCAACTCATGTTGAGTTTCTCATCCACCAGTAACACCCAGGCCTTCTCCTCAGGGCTGCTCTCCAGCTATTCTCTGCCCAACTTGTATTTGTGCTGGGGATTGCCATGTCCCAGGTACAGGACCCTGCACTTGCCTTGGTTGAACTTCATGAGGTTCACACAGTCCCACTTCTAAAGCCTGTCCAGGTCCCTCTGGATGGCATCCCTTGCCTTCAACTTGGTGTTGTTGGCCACCTTGCATACATCCCTGCTGCTGGCTGCAATGCATTTAGCCTAAGAGAGTGTGATGCTGAATTTTTATGAGACGTCACATTCACCTGGTGTTCATAATAGATCGTCAGTACCTAAAACTGCATTTTTAAACCTTTTGACTAAACCTCCTTCTTTTCCCAGCATTCAGTCTCCTGTGACATTATAATATAACTTTCCTTCCCAGTCTCCCCAGGCTGACAAGACTTTAATTTCTAATTTAAAAACCAAGAGATAACATTTATTCTTAGAAAATACTCTTGGCTGTAATTCTGTAAGACTTCTTTGTACAAAATGAGAAAGGAAAAGGGGTAAGAAGTGACTGTTTTCGTTTCTAAGACATTTTCCTATAAAACATGGGAACATTGCTTCCTACATTAGCTCAGCTGATGGAATTCTCAGCATTTGCAAATGCTGATTTGAGAAACGGAGGGTAACCAATGAAAGTTTCCCCAGGGCTGCAGCAAACAGACCTTGTGAGTGCCACCAGTGCCATCGGTGCCACCAGCCCAGTCCTGGCCAGGATCTGGAGAGGGGGAGCATATATAGATGTTGCAATAGTGTGTCCTTCCTCCCTGGGGCTGCTGAACCCCCAACTTCTCAGCCTGATCCTTAGACCCACACTAAACCCATGCTGAAATCTCAGGCATTGCAAGAAAATGCAGTTTAAGGGTGGAATGGGAAGGGGAACCTTGAAAATATCTTACTGCGTATATATACACTAGATATATATTTTTTCCCCTAGTAATATTGTTTTCTTATAAGCATGAAAAGACTCATAGCAGGGATGATCATCATTTAACTTCCATCACCTTTATTAATTTATAATGGGTAATTTGGGATGCACAGGTACTCATTGCCAAACCCCAGAAACAGACACTTCCCTCATAGGCACTAAATCACTGTTCCTGGGATAATTAAGGTAGTGGAAGAATTTATCAAGCTTTACTGAATTTACAGCCCCTTCCTGAGGTTTCTCCTCCTGTTTGTCTGTGTGTCTCTGGGTGATGGAGAAATTTGGCCTCATAGCACTGGTGTCCCCAGGATAGAGCAGTGCCATGAGGGTGTGGGGGCTCTGGTTTAGACCCTCATTGCTGCCTCAGGGCAGCTGAGCCATGGGGTACTGCCTCATCCACCCTTCCTGACTTCATTTGACCTCCTTTGAACCTTCTTGCAGTGCTTGAACCTTCTTGCAATGCCCAGTGCTGGCAAGCTCCAGGGATGGATGCTATGGCTGAGGGGATGGGGGCACAAGGACACACGCTATCTCAGCACAGGAGGGACATGGACCTGATGGAGTGGAGCCAGAGGAAGCCACGGAGATGATCAGAGGGCTGGAGCCCCTGTGCTGGGAGGACAGGCTGAGAGAGTTGGGGTGGGGGTTCAGCCTGGAGAAGAGAAGGCTCCAGGGAGAACTTAGAGCCCCTTCCAGTCCCTCAAGGGGCTCCAGAAAAGCTGGGGAGGAATTTTTGGTAAGGGAGGGGAGCCCTAGGAGGAGGGGGAAGAGTTTGACCCTGAAAGAGGGGAGATGGAGCTGAGATGTGGGGAAGAAGTTCTTTGGCGTGAGGGTGGTGAGAGCCTGGCCCAGGTTGCCCCGAGAAGCTGTGTCTACCCCATCCCTGGAGGGGTTGAAGGGCAAGTTGGAGGGGGCTTGGAGCCACCTGGTGTGGTGGGAGGTGTCCCTGCCCAGGGCAGAGGGTGGCACTGTGTCTTTAAGGTTCCTTCCAACCCAAACCATTCTATGATTCTGTGATCCCAAAGTGGGAGGCAGAGGGAATTTTGGAGCCATAAGGCATGGGGAGTGGGTCAGCACTGCTATCAGGTGGGAGGAACATCAGCACCTCTTCCTGCTACGTGCCGACCCACATTGGATTGAAGTTATTGTTTCCGCTAAATTTTTTGTACGTGATCTTCAGCGCTAATAGAAAATTCTCCCTCACTGATGTTTTCCCCAAAGAAAAATGTGCTTTTTATGCTCCATCAGGATTCCTGCAGAAACGACCTCCCTTCTCTCCACTGAAGACTCGGAGGAGGTTTCCTCCTTTACTCCTGTGCATGGTATGGACTCTGGGGCGCTCAGCCATCCCTCCCCAGCCCGAAATTTAAGAGCCAGCAGTTCCAGACCACAACCAGCTCCATTTGAGGTCTTCCCCACGGATTAAAATAGCTCCAAGAAGGCAATAAGGGAAATCTGATCTTAAAGTGCAGGACCTGACGGTGTAATTTCCATTGGAAATCAGCTCTTGGGGGCAGACGCCTGGCAAAGCTCTGTCCCCAGGGACACGCCGGGCTGTTTGTTCCTGTAATGTTCTTGCTATTGATTTAAGGAGAAACGAGAGTTGGTTAATTATCTGTGGCTGTGCTTAGCTTTGTTTTGTCTCTGCTAATGGCTGAGGCTGTTGTGACTGTACTCTTTAATGGCTTTCAGATGCCAGAGGTCTTATTATAAGCCCATGCCCCATACAAAGACCACCAGCAGAAGACAAACTTGTTGCTGCTTTGAGGTTGCAAATAGCAAAGAAAACGGTGCTGCTTCCCTCATCCCAAGTCTCCAATACCCCTATTTTTTGTGAAGAACTGCAGAGTTGGTTTTTCTATCAAACAGGCTTTTTTCCTGACGTGGTTATGGACCGCTGAAGATCTGAACTCGTCCCCGCGCAGGTACCTCTATAAATAATTAGACATATAATATTTCCACAGCTGTGCTCTGCCAGATGGCTCTGCTTTTTTAAGCTTAAAGTAACTTCCTTCCTTTGCAGGGAGAAAAGCCAACTCTGTCAAGTCCTATAAACTCATCCTTTCAGGAGCAGACACGTCCCGGAGACCTAGCTTTGAACCTGGAGGAGAAGAAACTTCTCAGGGACGGGGCAGCCACCGAGCGGAGCCCTGAGCGGGGTCAGGCAAGTGCGTGGGAAGGTCCCTGGTCCCTTGTTTGCAGATGACAGTGGCAATGGATGGCTGCAGAAACCACAGCGACCCCATGGATATGGACCTGGACTTTTGGTAGGGTTTTAAGAGAAAAATAACATCACTAAAGCTAAGTGTGGTGATAGTGGCAATGAGCCCCACGGAACACAGGCTTTGTGTTGAGCAGTAAATACTCTGAGGGGAGGTTTCCAACGTGCTCTGGCCTGGTCCCTTTCTGCTTCCCATCAACGGCTGCTAAGCAAATAAATAATTTATATTTCCAAACCGATCCCCTCTATGTTCTGGGCTGCTCGGAGTGTATTTAACTTTTCAGAGAGGAGCAACTCCTGCAGTGTAGGTACACAGAGGATATTTCCCGGAGCCTGGCAGGGACTCTGCAGGCTCTCCAGATGAAATGAACCTGGCTTTGGGATCTATCCCAGGCCCTGTGCATGACCCTGGCCTAGGCTGAGGTGCAAGTGGGGTGACAGAACTGTCCCCATGCCAAAGCCTTCAATTCCCTGGGGAAAACACTGGGCTATCATCACTACAGCACAGGACGCTACAGCTGTGTCTAAATAACCCTCCAAACCCTGCCTTGGACACAATATTCAACCAGCAGATCTGGGGGTGGCAGGTGCCCATCCTGACCAGTGCTGGATCCTGGATGTACCAGGCACATTGCTCATCCTTCTCTCCTGACAAGCTGCCCTCCAGCTCCTCCTGCCACAAAAGGCTGGCAAGTAAATGTCATGGTTTTTAATGACAATTACCTCTGCCATGGACAGGAGTCTACAGACAGAGCGGAATTACTGTCATCTTGGCTTTTTCAAACCCCGGCTCATACTCTGTAATAACTGGTCCCTTTTTATGGCTTTGGATACACCTTTTCCTGTCTTACATCCCTGGAGCCTTTGCCCTGTGCCATCATCACCTGGCTCTTTCCATGTGGGTTTTCACATTGCTGTTTCTCCTCCTGTTCCTGGAGCCTCAGTGTCCCCTGGGGAAAAGCAGTGGGGACACATCCATGAGGGCTGGGGCACCTTGTTTTGCTGATTGCCATCTCAGCTACAAACCAGTGCTTCATCCTCAGGCTGGGGTGGGAAGAATTTATTTATTACTCAATATTTTGCTCATCATTTCCCGGGGGGACTGCCTGCCTTAATTGCTCCTGCTCATTGCCGGGCTTTGGGAGCAATGCTCACCCGCCTGTCGCTGCTCCTTAATGCTCAGCCATTTCCCTCATCCCCCCTGAATGCAGCTTAAAATTCAGGCAACAGAAGGGAGTTTTAAGGCAGAATTACAGGCCTGCCTGCTGATTCCTGCCCCACTATCCCCATCCCCCCGTCACTTTTCCATCACGTTGCTTTCAATGACCCAGTCTGGAAAGCTGCGACTGTTGCTTGGTTTTGCATTCCTTTCCAAACCCACTCATTCCCAGCCCTGCTGCATAATTGGGTGTAATCCCTGGGTAACCTCCTTCCCACTGCTGAAATGAAGCAGCTGCAGCCCCAGGTGCCTTATTTTTCCTTGGTGTTTTGCTTTGGTGCTATTTGGCAGCGAGGGTCTCCCTGCTGGATGTGTGCACTGTTTTTGACAGAGTGTTCCCCCTGAGTTTCAGGCTCCGTTTATCATTTATCCCCATGTGAAGGTGCTCAGCCCTGGGGGGAGAAAGGGGCTGAGAGTCCTTGTTCTGTAGCTTGCACAAGAAATTAGGTTTCTGACTTGTGATGGAGATGTCTTGTTTGCAAGTCAAAAGACAGGAGCCTTTATCTGCTGACCCAAGCCCGACCCAGCTGGCATGGCAGTGGGCAACATGCATGTATGTGATAGATAATTTCTTCTTTTCTCTTTAAAAAATCTCCCTGGATGCACCTATGTGATTGCACAAGGACCCTGTAGAATAATAATAATAAAATAGTATTTTTAGAATAAACCCAGACAATTCCTATCCCTTTTATCCTCAGTTCTGTATACCGTTTTGGTTTTGCTCCAAATTCATGCTGGGGAAACAATGAGAATCTGTAGCAGAGAATAAAACTTAGTGATCTTCCAAGCTCCTTGCATGTTGTGCCGGCAGGTACCTGAGCCTGTGGGCTGGGGGGGCTTTGAAAGGGGGCTCCAAAAACCCCTACAAAGGGTGTGGAATGTTCATCTGCCCACGGTGCTGCTGCTACTTTGCCCTCCTGGTACCCACCAGAGTTGCAAGTGTTCCCTTCTGGGGGCTGGGGACTTCTAGTCCATCAGGAATCCAGGATTCAGCCTCATCCCTCAGGGCTGGAGACCACACTACCAATTGTCAGAGCAGCTGGTGGTGAGGAGGAGGTGGGGATGAAGGCTGACTGGGGTGATGGGGATGGAGGCCCTTCAAACGCTTGGGCAAACTTGGAACAGGCTGCCTAGGGCAGTGGTGGAATCACCACCCCTGGAGGTATTTACAAGCTGGGCAGACATGATTCTGAGGGACATGGGTGGTTTGAGCAGTGTTGAGTTGATGGTTGGACTTGATGATCTGAAAGGTCCCTTCCAAGCCAGACAATTCTATGATTAATTCTATGTGTCCTTTCCATGGACTGCCTCATTTGAGGTCCCAGCACCCCTCTGCCTACAACTAATGAGGTCTTCAGACTCACTAAATTTTGCATTGAGGCACTTCGTGCTGCCTGGAAGATTAATCCTTGCCAGGCACCATGGAACAACCATGGTGGTGATTTTGGTAGAGACATCCCTGACCACCCAACTGTGCTGCAGATGGCACTGGCGTCCCAGCTGCGAAATGCTGTCAGTGTCTCCAATTTTAGCTCTGCTGTCAGATGAGACTTTCAGGCAGGAGCATGTCTGACACCTCCTGAGGCTGTGGCCAGTCTGACAGGGGCTGGAGGTTGACACAGTCATACCACAAACTGTCTGGTGGGCAGCAAAGCCCCACCGCATCCCTCAGGACTTGCCCAAGCCCCACCATCTTCCCATGGAGAGGAGCAGAGGGAGCCAAAAGCCCTTATACACGCTATTTTTTTAATCCCAGGGCAAAATAGAGTGAAAAGGATGCTTTAATACAGGAGAAGCTTTTTAAATATAGAAGCCCAAATACAGAAGCACTGGAGAGATGGGATGCACAAACCAGTGGGAGAGGAGGAGGGCAAAGGGGGTTGGGATCATACACCTGCTGGTTGGTTGTTTCCAGTGCTTCAGATTTTGATTTGGGAATTTCAGGTGAAGCCAAAGCCATGTGAACTTTACATGGTGGCCTGTCCACCCCTGTTCCCAGCAGCGAGTGACAGCTTGGGAAGGTGGAGAGGCTGCATGAGCTCAAATGAGCATCTTCTGGTTCCCACCAATGGATGCTCCGGCCCAAGGATGCAGGTTTCTGTGCTCTCCTGGTCCGGGCAGGGTTGGCTGCGATCGAAGGATTGCCAGGGCAAGGAGCGTTGAGTGCCGGAAATGGGCATTTTATTATTCCAAGGCCTTCAGAGGTCATCATGGGGAAGAGACTGGAGCAGGCTCCCTGGCAATCGCTCCTCTCCATCCCCTCTCTCATTAGATTTTCCCTGCATGGATCGGTAAGCAGGAGGGGAGAAAAGGGCAAAACGGGGCTCAGCTGGAACCAGTGATTACACCGCTGATGGCAGACACGGCTTTGGCTTGTCCTTCTTTAATGTCACCTCTGCCACCCTGGCTCCATCTCCTAAAACATCACCCTAAGCCCAGTGGTCAGCAGGGCAGGCTACCGGCTCCCACAGAAAACCAGAAATACCAGTAAAGCACACACTATGGATGTGTGGCAATGTGCTTTCTCTCCCTTTAATTAGCAGAAATATAAAATAGCCACCTGAAAGCGCTGCCCTTGGTTTAGTCTCCTGCAGACCCTGCGAGCGTTTTGCGGAGCAGGCTGCCCGTGAATCTCCACCGGGCCCTGCTGGGGCCAGGGGAAATGGGTCCCCAACCTCCACGTTTGTGTTGACACAACCCCCTCCTCCTCTCCTCCTGCGTCCGAGCGGCGCAGCCGGGTCTTCCCCTCTTTTACATGGTGCACCTGGGTCTGCGGGGCTGAGGTCATCACACAAGCATGCAAACTGCCTGTTTTCAAATTAATAGCACATGGGCTCCATCGCTAGGCACTTGGGCATAAGTTCAAAAAAATAGAGATGTAAAACCTGGGTGATTTACTGGACCTTCCCTAGACTGAAATGATTAATTGTCTGATTTACTGCTTGCACTTTTTTAATGCTGAACCAGATATGAAAAAGTTAAAGGGAGTATAGAGGAAAGGGTTATCTCAAATGCCTTCACCATAATGCTGAGTAGGAAAAAAAATATGTATTGTGATGGGTATATTTTAAATATTAACCTTCTGATTCATTTCTGTGTGGCAGAGAAGAGAGGTGTGAGTGGTGCCTGCCTGATGTGGGCAGGCTTGGTGTTAAATGTTTGAGGGATGCGAATCGCCGGCATGAGCCAGTCAGCTCATGTTAAAATTCTCTCTCTAACCAGCCAGAAATGGTTTGAGGCCATGGGGAAAAAACAGCTCCAGACCCGCAGTGGAGTGACAGCATCTGGCACAGCATCGGGGACCGGTAAGTCAGGAAAGTCATCCCGGGCATTTCAATGACAGAGAAAACAGCGAGGGTAAAGGATGCGCCTTTGGGGTATTTTTTTTGGGTGGTGAAACAGTGTTGATGGCAGAAACATGTCGGCGTGTGGCCGTCAGTCCGTGCAAAGCAACTGAGGACATGGTGGTGGGTGACGGATGCTGCTTTGCTGGTGCTGCCCAGGGCTTCCAAGGTGCAAATTCTTGGCTGGCTGTGTGGCCAGCACTTGCCCTGCATTGACTGCCTGGCTGGTAGGATCCCCAATATGGCACCAAGATAATCAAATCTCTAAAAGTATTGCTGGCTTTTCATCCATAGCTTTCTTCCAGCATGTCATTTTGTCATAGAAAGAGATCAGATCCTGCTTGACAAACCTCATCTCCTATGACAAAGTGACACGCTTGCTGGATGAAGGAAAGGCTGTGGATGTTTACTTGGACTTTATCAAGGCCTTTGATACAGTCTCCCACAATATCCTCCTGGAGAAACTGGCTGCCCATGGCTTAGATGGGAACGCTCTCCACTGGGTTAAAAAGTGGCTGGAGGCTGGACCCAGAGAGTGGTGGGGAATGGAGTTAAATCCAGTTGGTGGCCGGTCATGAGTGGTGTCCCACAGGGCTCGGTCTGGGACCGGTTCTCTTCAACATCTTTATCAATGAACTGGACAAGGGGATTGAATGCACCTTCAGTCAGTTCGCAAATGACACCAAGCTGGTGGGAGTGTTGATCTGCTGGAGTGTAGAGAGGCTTTGCAGAGGGATCTGGACAGGCTGGATGGATGGGCTGAGACCAACAGGATGAGGTTCAATAAGGCCAAGTGCCGGGTCCTGCCCTTGGGTCACACCAACCCCCTGCAGCGCTCCAGGCTGGGGGCAGAGTGGCTGGAGCTGCCGGGCAGAAAAGGACCTGGGGGTGTTGGTTGACTGTGGGCTGAACATGAGCCAGGAGTGTGCCCAGGTGGCCAAGAAGGCCAACAGCATCCTGGCCTGGATCAGGAACAGTGTGGGGAGCAGGACCCGAGAGATGGTTGTCCCCCCATACTGGGCACTGGTAAGGCCCCACCTCGAATGCTGTGTCCAGTTTTGGGCCCCTTACCACAAAAAAGACATTGAGGTGCTGGATCGGGTCCAGAGAAGGGCAACAAAGCTGGTGAGGGGTCTGGAGAGTAAGTCTTATGAAGAAAGGCTGAGGGAGTGGGGTTGTTCAGTCTGAGGAAGAGGAGGCTGAGGGGAGACCTTATCATGCTTTGTAACTACCTGAAGGGGGAGTGTAGAGAGGTGGGGGTCAGTCTCCTCTCCCAAGTCACAGGAGATAGGACAAGGGGCAATGGCCTCAAGTTGCTCCAGGGGAGGTTTAGATTGGATATTAGGAAACATTTCTTCATGGAGAGGGTTATCAGGCATTGGAATGGGCTGCCCAGGGAAGGGGTTGAGGCACCATCCCTGGAGGTGTTCAAAAGATGGGTTGACGTCGTCCTTAGGAATATGGTTTAGTGATTGTTGTCAGGGTTAGGTTGATGTTTGGACTAGATGATCTTTAAGGTTCCTTCCAACCTAGACAATTCTATGATTCTATGATTCTATATATTTCTCCACCCCCATCAGCACCTTACGCCGTTACAATGAGATCTTGCGATGTTTGTTTTACACCAAAACCCCACGGTGGGAGAGCAGTGAGGAACACCTCCCCTCGCAGCATTTCCTTCGTGGTAGCCCGTCATATTCCTTGCTGCGTGCTGCACATCTTCCCACCATTCCTGGCTGCTGTGGGGCAGCGCTCAAAGCCCAGGAAGCAGCAGCCCAGGTCTGCCCTGATCCAGCTCTGCCCAGAGCCCTGACCCCCTCCCCGGGGCTTCACTGAGCTGGTTTCACCTTTAGAGCACAGTGATTACTGTCACATATAATATATGCATTGCACTAGGCAGGATATTAAAAATAAACGCTTACACAGCCAGGCCAGGTTGATGTTCTACTTAATCCAACAGGAAAAAAATAAAAAAGTATCGATTTCTAAGGCAAATGGGAGGAAAAACCCTAAGTTATTAAATATGTAGGTTAGTGAGGGGTTTTGTCCTTTGCCTTCCCCTGAAATTCATCCCTTAAACTTAGGATTGCATGAGTTTTGGGGTCACTGTGTAGCAGGGTCACCTCAGCATTCACTGGGAAACCGTCACCAAAGGGTCGCTTAATGTGTTCTGAAGGTAAATCAACTTCACTGGCACTGGAGCATTGAGGCTCATGATTCTGTTTGTGCTACAGCTAATTATGACCTTGGCTTTGCCAGGTGATACATCCCTACCCCGGAGCTAGGAAAACCTTCCCTTCACACCCAGAAGATGAGTACCTTCTCAATGATTTAAAAAGTATTCATGAAAACACTGTCTTTTCCTCACTCATTTTCTTGGATGAGCTTGGATTAGGGACAGGATGCCTGTTCAAATGATGGCGAAGACCAGTGAGGCCAATTTGGGAGCGGCTGGGTTTGCTGGGATGCTTTCAGGGACAGGCATCAGGCATCACAGTCTGCTTTCGTCTTCATCCAGCTGCTTTTTTTGCTTTTTTTTTTTTTTTTTGCAAAACCCATGGTCTGATCCCAGCTCTGCAGCCAGGCAGGGATCGCTCTGCTGGAAATGCAGGGAAGAGTTAATTTTTCTAAATTTGGAACGTTATCTGTCATGTGCTGCTGCTCTGTAATTACGACTGTTTCTGCTTCTTAGAAAAAGGTTATTACAAGAGCCTTTTAATCTAAAAGGCCAATTATATTAAAACAGTGACTTCCATACTTAGATCCCCCTTTATACGCTCGCTATTGTGTTTGGTATAAATTTAGCAAATTATATGGAAGGTTTGCTTCATGGAGGCTTAAAAATATGATTACTACTTGCATCAATGTAAGCATGAACAGTCCTGAGAAACACATCTGTGCTATTTATTGCAGCTGGGACCCCCAAATTGCCCTCAGCCTTTGAGAAAATCATGAGTGTGCGGGGTCTCAGCACCTCTCCTTTGCATATTGGAGGGGCTACTGGCTCCAGGTTTGGAACATGAAACCCAAAGCAACTAGAAAAAAAGACCCTGTACTTGGTCTACACCAAAATCTCACGTAGGCAGAGCGTGCTGAGAACTTATTGATGTTTTAAATCACATTTATACTGCCTGCAAGAGGAACCACTTTCTTCCCAATAAAATGATGTTGTTTTCCCTGACCCATGATCTACAATAGGAACTGATTAGCTTGAAGGACATGTAATGGGGGAAAACCTAGGGTTTCAGAGGATCTCCCGCATACACAGTGGTAATTAATTCTAAGCACTGCTCTGGATGATGGGCTCATTAGGACATGAGTGGTGCAGACACGGGTCCCTGGGTATCGGCTGCAGGGAGAGGAATGGTAGTTTTACAGGGAATTTAAGAAAACATACTCCTCTGGTCATCTTATCTCTATCAGTTTCTAATTGCTCCAGCGACACTGGGAGGTGGGAGTTGGAGCCCTTTGGCTCATTGGGAAGCTCAAGCGATGAGATGACAAAGCTTAGTATGTGTTATTAACATTATGCTCATTATCATGGTCACAGAATCACAGAATGATATGGGGTTGGAAGGGACCTCTGGAGATCATCTTGTCCAATCCCCTGCCAGAGCAGGGCCACCCAGAGCAGGTCCCACAGGAACGTGCCTGGGTGGGTTTTGAATGTCTCCAGAGACAGAGACTCCACCACCTCCCTGGTCAAAAAAGGAAATTGGAACATGTGAATTCAAAAACTTGGAGTGAGCTGACAGATTATTTTCATCCAGAATCACTGTTTTAGGGTCCAGAGCCCAAATATTGCCTTCCTTCCTCCATCTCTACTGAATCAGTGGTCCTGTGGGGTAAAAGGTTCCCTGCCTAGATCTTTTATTTATGCATTTATTCAATCACGCCCCACCAAGGTGGGCGTTTTAAGATTAAAATATTCCTTATTCTCAAAAGTTATGATAAATATTGATGCAGTGTTTCAAATAGCACCTGCACGGGCAGGTCTCTGGGAGGGCTGGAAAGCACCCAGGACTGGTTTGAAAGACTTCAATAAAAAGCAAGGAGGGAGCTACAAAGGCTGAAGTCCAACGCTGAGGCTAACAAGCTCAATGAGGCTCCCAAAGCACAGGCTGGTGAGGATCTGGCAAGCATCCATCTAGTTCCTCCACCTAAACATGAGGAGGAACTGCAGAGCCCTGGTAGAGGCTGCCCAGAGAGGTGGTAAGTCTCCTTCTCTGGAGACATTCGAACCCACCCCAACATGTTCCTGTCCAACTGCTCTGGATGGACCTGCTCTGGCAGGGGTTGGAGGATGTGACCTCCAGAGGTCCCTTCCAACCCCATGTGAGTCTGTGATTCTGTGAAGGGCTCCCTACAAACTTCTCTTAGACTTTATACCATTCCCCAGGAGCTGGTTTTACAAGATCAAGAGGAGAAATTGGGGAAGGTATCACAATTTCAATAGCAAGTGGCCCAAGGCTTTTGTTTCTAATAAATGGACAAGCACCTTTAAGCCCGGTAATTAATCTGGTGGATCTTTTCAATTTTATCAGCCCCTTCTGTGACATTATTCTTTAATCTGTGGGGCTCTGGCTTTCATCAAAAACGATCCGGGTGACAACAAGGTAAAGCTGCTCAAAATGCTGCTGCTAATCTCTGCTGCTCGGGCATTTCCCTGTAATTGCTTTTCCATGGTGTTTCTGTGAGAGCTGCTCAGTCCGGCATCTCTGGCGGTGTCATAGCTCCTGGATACCTTAATCGGGGGCTTTACAACTTAATACAAATATTGTGTCAGGAGAGAAGGCATTGTTGATGGCCAGGATTTGTGAGAAGCATCTGTCTGTCTTCCAGCTTTTGTTACTAAATTAAATTATGGCCTTGAGGAGAGGAGTGCGGCATTTTCTACTGCTTTCTAGAAAGCAGGTTCAGGTGGGATTTCTTTAGTGTTTGAGCCTTTATTTTCCCTGTCACAGGTCAGCACCTCGCTGGAGATGATGGCTGTTGAGAAGGATCGTGTTTTTCCCAATGGGGTGGTCAGATCCAATGCACATGGTGCCGGCTGGCTCTGTCCGTGCAAGGCTTGGACCATACTTAACCAGGGCCAGCAAAGCCCAAAAGACCCAAACTGGGTCTTTTTGTTGCAGAAGGTGCCAGTCCCAGAGAGATAAATCATAGTGGGAGATGTTTTGGTGCTTCCCTGGGTTTAGAAGCGTCCTTGATCTGCTGGGCTAGACTAGGACTCTTCCTGTAGCTGTGCCAGGGATGCATTGCCCAACGTGTATGGGGTAAATCAGGCAGAATTTAATTTATGTGTGACCTCGGATCCTTTCCTGGTGGACCTCTGAGATGAGCAAATCCTCCCAAATGTAGAAAACAGGTTCATTCTAGGAGCCAAATTTATCTACAACCTTGATGTGACATCTTCCACCCAGGATTTGGGATGGATTTCTGAAACACCTGAAAATTGAGGTCACTCCTGGGGTCCTTAGCTTGTACGTTATTCACTGCAACCTTCTCGTGGTGCATGCAAGCGAGCAGGAGTTGGAGAGAAGTGCTCAGACGTTGCCACAGGGGTTGGTTCATGTGGTGGGAACACGGGAGCCGAGGCTGAAGTCTCTGTTGTACCAAATCAACCATAATGTGAGTTTGTAGGTGGTTGTCAAAGCAGAAGAGGCAAGACTGCAGTCCACAGTTCGAAATTGCTACTTCAGCAGGATGCATTGGTGTTTTTTATGAAGGAAGCTGTAAAGCTTGTAAAAAGTGGAGGGTTTTCATGCTGCTTGCTAGCAGAATGGTAGAAAATGGGGTTTGAGGTTCTTTCATGGTGCTTCCTCTTGGTTCCTCTTCTTCCTGGGTTGGGTGGATGGCTGAAGGAAGACAAAACCCTTCACAGAAATCTTTCAAGCCCAGCAAGCACTTAGTGCTCAAATACTTTCTGTGGTGCATTGCCCTCTTTTTGGGATGGGACAGCCACAGTGCCATGGGGAGGAGCAGGATGCTGGGGCTGGGGTGGCCGTCCTTGAATTGTAGGATGGTTTGGATTGGAAGGGACCTTAAAGACCATCCATCCATTTCCAACCCCCTGCCACCAGACAAGGTTGTTCCAGGCCCCATACAATCTGGTCTTGAACATCTCGAGGGATGGGGAAGCCACAGCTTCTCTGGGCAACCTTTTCCAGTGCCATAGTGAAAAATGAGGATGGTTTGGGTCAGAAGGGATCTTAAAGACCATCCATGCAAATCCAGCCCCCTGCCATGGGCAGGGACAACTCCCACTAGACCAGGCTGCTCAAAGCCCCATCCAACCTGGATTTTTTAAAGTCTCCTGACAATGACTAAAAAAGTCTCCTGCTGATGTTTCTGGCTTGGTGCTGCCTTCCCCACCAGTGCTGCATGGGGCTGGCCCTGCAAGGTGCAGAGGGACCAGATATCAGTAAATTAAGCTCCCAAGAGCAAATTAAATTAAGGCCACCTTAATTCTGAAATAGGCTGTCTACACAGGGATTTAATGAGGTTTAACTAATCCACTTTAGAAATTAATTCAGCTAAAGTTCTCCCAGCACCCCCAGGTAGGCAGGCTGGAAGGAAGAAAGGAGAAAACCATTCAGTAATGGGATATTTAAGGGGAGAGGGTTGGGTGGCAAGTTAGATGCAAAGCAGGGGCTGCCTGCAGGCATGGGGGGGCTCAACAAAGCCAAAACCCACCTG
>BJBW01001894.1:58841-71896 GCA_004320125.1 Scolopax mira
TTTTTTTTTTTTTTGTTTTAATTTTATTTTAATGCCGGACAGGAAATGTCTCGATGCAATATTTAACATGGAGGCCTGGGGGACTCGGTGTGATTGAAGACAGGATCTTCATTTTGACAGCTTAATGCATTTTACATTATGATGCCACCGCATCCTTCTATTTATGTAGAGCGATGCGGCGCTCCCTCTCCTTTTCCAAGTCCTTGCACGACGTACAGATACCATCCCTTTGCCCTCCTGACCCAATCTCTTTTTCCTCTATGAGATTTTGGCCACCTCAAATCTTTTAGGGTTTCATTAGGTGTAATCTGATGATAAAGAGGAGAAGAAACCAAGCGAAGCCGAATTTCACCGATAACTACTTCTTTGACATATGGTTACTGGATTACTGTGAAAAGCGCCTTTGAAGTGGATTATCCCTAAGCCCGTGCCTTTGATACGGGGAGTGAGGAATTCACTGGGTACCAGGCAGGTATTCTGGTCAAATTATTTTGGCTAAATAATACTAATATTTGGAAAGTTATGTTACAAGCAGAAATGCTGGGTGGTAATGACTACAGTACTTGCAAAGTATACTGCAGAAGGAAAGAAAACAAATAAGTTTCTGAGTCTATAATGAGGACTCAGTGAATTTAGACTTATTGGACTCATTATTAAGATGCCCTGTGCAGGGCTGGCAGGTGGAGAGAGGGGATGGATTTGACCCCGTGGCCCACCATGGCCTTGCTGGGGCTGTGGGAGAGGTGATGGGGGCATTTGCCCTGACCCAGGGAGGCGCTGGTTTATGTATAAATACTTGCAATATATATGTCAGTAGCCATACCTATATGCGAGCCTCTCAGCCTTTGTTTGAGGGCTGTTCACGTCTGCATGTCAACTCTTTGCGTGACACAATGAGTTCCAAGTGGCCTGTGTTCAGGCTACAGTAAGCATCCTAAGATTATGTTTTAAGCCACCTTTCATCTAAATTATGTTCAAATTTAAACCCGCATTTTTGCCTACTGTAGGAATATTTTGACATAGCTCCAAGAGCAAAAAGGAGCCTCTGGCCTGGCTGGGGCAGGAGAGGCTCCAAGCTGCCTCTAGCAGGTGAGTTGGAAGGGACCTTAAAGATCATCAAGTTAGAATCATAGAATCATGGAATGGTTTGAGTTGGGAGAGACCTTAAAGATCATTGAGTTCTAAATCCCCTGCCCTGGGCAGTGACACCTCCCACCACACCATGTTGCTCAAAGCCCCATCCAACCTGCCCTTGAACCCCTCCAGGGATGGGGCAGCCACAGCTTCTCTGGGCAACCTCTTCCAGTCTCTCACCATCCTCACTGTAAAGAATTTCTTTCTGGTGTCTAATCTAAATCTCCCCTCTGCCAACTTAAAACCATTGACCCTTATCCTGTCACTGCACTTCCTCATAAACAGTCCCTCCCCAGCTCTCCTGTAGCTCCTTCAGATATTGAAAGGCTGTTATGAGGTCTCCCTGGAGCCTTCTCTTCTCCAGGCTGAACAACCCCAGCTCTCTCAGCCTGTCTTCACAGGGGAGGAGCTTCATCCCTCTGATCATCCCGGTGGCCCTCTGCTGGATCCGTTCCAACAGGTCCATGTCCTTCCTGTGTTGGGAACTCCACAGCTGGACGCAGTACTCCAGGTGGGGTCTTTTTCCTGACAAGACTGTCTGTTTTGCCATTTTTTTTTCACTGTATCGGAAGACTCTGTCTGGGGTGGTTTCGGAGCTATGTTGCTGGCAGCAGCAACGCTGCTCCATGCCTTTGTCTGCTTTATCTTGCTTGTCCCCATGCCACTGGACACGTGGCTCTGGGCCCTCTGCCTTTATTTTGGGAGGTTCATTGTTTGGGCGTAAAACTTTTGTTCCTAGCCAAAAATTAGCAGACCTCAGTTGCGCCAATGTTTGGCCGGGAAAGGAGTGTCTTTAGGGAATTGCTGTTGGTAGAGGGAGATGGGGGTCATGATGGCAGCAGGGATGTCCTTGCTGGTGACCACCATGGGTCCGGAAGGCATCTTTCCAGGCGGAGGGACCATATCCAGCACCGGTGACAGCAGGGCATGGGCAGGAGGGCTCATCACCTACTGCTATGTATGTAATGCTTATCACAAAATCACACATCTCAGGGGCAACTGGGCTGTATGAAGCAGCTCAGCATAAGGGAGTGGAGCTCTTTTCTTTCCCTGGATGTTTAAAGTGGGTTTTTTCCTGCACGACCTTCAAAAGGAAGGCGACGTGTGACCTGCGAGCCAGCCAAGCGCATGGGAACACCCAGCTAGCAGCAGTGCTCTGCCTTATGGCAAGGTGAATCTTCTCAAGAAGATTTAACATATGTAGGTTATCCAATAATTATCCCTCTAGCCACCAGACGGGTCCAGCTTTCCAGTGTTCAGAGGATCTTCTCCCTCCAGGAGTCCATCTGCTGCCATCACCATCCAGGAGGTGACTGTTCTCAGTTAAAACAGAGGCATCGCTAGAATCCAAGTTGGAAAAGTGTTCAAACCATGGATTGCTGAGGGAAATGGGAATAAAACCTGCCCCCAAAATTCAGGCTTACCCAGCCAACTCAGTGGCCACCATGATCACTGATGCCCCAACCTTTGCTTGAATTAAAGAGGAGTCAAACCAACGTGACAGAGCCTTTGGGCGATGGAGCCGATGGAGATGCTGCGGGCATTGGCGTTCCCCTCCCATGGTGGTTTTTTGTCTTCCTCCTCTGGTTGTCCTTCAGGAGGCACAGGGAGGGACATCAAGGATGCTGAGAACAACAAACCAGCCTTTGCTTGCGCTGCTAAACATGACGAACACGGCGAAACCAGCGGCGACAGTTTAAAGCTTTAACCGGGTGATGCAAATGTGCAATCTCCTGGCTGAACGACGGGGCCCATAATAAGGCAAAAATGAATATTACAGCGTTCTGGCTTTTAAGCATTTTCCCAGAGAAGTCATGTTGGATGTTGTTTCTGCGAGCGCAGCCAGGGAATATGACTGGAGATAGACACTTGGTTCAGATTTATATTAAGTTCCCAGCAAACTGGGGGGAATATAAGCCAGTCTGACCTAATATTATGTTGATTCCAAAGTAATTACATTTGTTATTTGTGGGATCTGTAGTAAATCGAGTTGTGGCAGTTATGTGGATGCTTCACAGAGGCAATTTCAGAGATCATTAAATATATCTTACATTGGTTACACATTACATTAACCCCTCCAGCACCTCAAGACATATGACATCCATTCACCAAAGAGGCAATTTTTATGGGACTAGATGCCAAAGGCAATCCAATGGAGATAAATTCTGGAAATGTATGCAATTACTGCCGAGAGAGGTCTGTTGTTCGCTCTAAAAACACGAGGATTAAAAAGTTTGTACAAGGCTTGTACAAACCCCAGACCACCGACTCCACCAGCCTGTCCTCCACCACATCCAAGGCTGCATCCTGTGGCAACCACGTGGCACACATGTTGGCATCACAGTCCTCCCATGGGAATTCCCTGGGCCAGACCTGTCTCTGTCAAAATGGCACTGGTCCGCATTTATCAGTGACTCTCTTGTCCACTGCAGTCTGCACACAGAAAGGTTAAAGTTTAAATCAAAATACCCGTGACTATTGAGATGTGATGTCTACACGGGCCGAGCAAAATATGGCTGGAAATGTTGGCTCAGGAGTATTTTGAGAAACAGCAAGTCACGGGAGGTGATTACCCCCCCCCGATTCTGCTCTGCTCTGGGGGAGACCTCCCCACCCCAGTGCTGCCTCCAGCTATGGGGACGCCAACAGCAGAAGGACATGGAGCTGTTGGAGCGGGGCCANNCTGAGAGAGTTGGGGGGGTTCAGCCTGGTGAAGAGAAGGCTCCAGGGAGACCTTCCAACCCCTTCCAGTCCCTCATGGGGCTCCAGCAAAGCTGGGGAGAGACTCTTGATGAGGGAGGGGAGCCCTAGGAGGAGGGGGAAGGGTTTGACCCTGAAAGAGGGGAGATGGAGCTGAGATGTGGGGCAGAAGTTCTTTGGTGTGAGGGTGGTGAGAGCCTGGCCCAGGTTGCCCCGAGAAGCTGTGGCTGCCCCATCCCTGGAGGGGTTCAAGGGCAAGTTGGAGGGGTCTTGGAGCCACCTGCCCAGGGTGGGAGGTGTCCCTGCCCATGGAAGAGGGGTGGAACTAGGTGGTCTTGTATGTCCCTTCCAACACAAACCATTCTATGTTTCTATGATTCTATGAAGCGATCAGGGAGGAATGATGCTACAGAGAAGCTTTTTAGGCCACTGCAAGACCAATTTCCCACCCACCCAGAAGCAGCAGCTCCATGGAAGGCTCTGGGGGCAGGAGGAGTGGTTGAAGAAGAGAAGGGAGAGGGAAAGGCAGGTGGAGAGAATGGGAGAATGAGGGTGAGGGCACCAAAGGGATGAATGGAGAAATTTACTCCCAGGGCAATGCCTGTTCCCAACATGCTGAAGCCCTGTGTGGATGCGGGGAGGACCAGCACCTGGATGAAAGTTAGGTGGTGGAAAAGCATAAGCATTTAGCATTACTACATTTATTTAATTACATTTATTTAATTTCAATGACAAATGGCAGACAAGGAGGGCAGGAGGAAGGATGTGCCCATGCTCATCAGCTCATCAACAGCACGGGCTGTTTCTGGTCCGGTTTTGTGGTACAGCCACAAAGAGCATTTGGGAGGTGCAAAAGTCTCGTACTCTCTTCAGAAGGGGCCTGATGGGCTATTTCTCACTTTGAGAGCTGTGTTTTGGCAGCCCATTCTGAATGTAATACTGCATTTGTCCCGTTGCAATGCTGATGTTTGCTTTTTAGAGGCAAGAGAAGGCAGCAGTTAGAAGGAACCAACGTTTGTGGGGCAGAGAAGGCTCCCGCAGACCAGTGGTGTGATGGGCAGCAAACTTCCTCTTGCTGCAGGAAACATCAGTTCATGTTCCCCATCCTTCCTCTGAAGATATCCTTGGTAACTTTAATGTTTACTAAACTACAGAGAAGGAGAGGAAATGTGTTAAATTAGGGAGCTGAAGCCCAGGAGAGGAACTGGTGGGGAACGAGGTGAGCAGGGGTTAGATACCATCATGGCTTTCTGTAATGTTATTTTTCACACTGTTTTCTGACCCTTTTTGATCACTGGTTGGCAAGGAGGTCGGCAAGAGGGATGGGGAGAGCCATCCCGAGCTCCTCATCCTCATTCCTTGCAGGCTCTATCCTGCATGAGCCTCAGCCCAGCAGCGTTAAGCAAATGGGATTAATTGGGTCTGGACAGATGGCAGTGATGGCAACCCCAGGCACTGTGCCAAATACAGGCCTGCCTGTGTCTTTGGGGAGACAAACCAGTGCAAAAAAGGCTTATTCCTGTATTCTTCTTTCCTCCAGTGCAACAGCAAGTGGTCCAGCCCTTTTGCTCATTATCAAGCCCGCGAGGCATTTTTAGCAGCTGCACAATGAATAATTTCAGTGCCCGTTACTGGTAATTTTGCTAAGTGAGGGAGAGACAAAGTAATTAACGTTTGGGAGGGAGGATTTGAAGCTGTTGGCTGTAAGCACGAAGGGCCACTGCTATTGTAAGGGTGGTGGCGATGCAACCCTCACCCCTCCAGGCTTTGGGAAAAGTTCAGTCTTGGCATTAAAAATGTGCTGTATTTTTTTTTCTCAGTGCTGTGGAATATCCTTACCATGGATATTCAAGGTCTATCTTCACGCACAAGTGTAAGAGGCTGGGGCATGAAATGCCAGCAGGTGGGAAGCAAACTGGGCTGGAAGACCTGGAGGAGAAACTCTCACGAGATGCTTTTCATTTAGTCTGATTGAATTCAGCTCCTGTCTAACGTGATGTTTAATGTTATAATGAGATTTTGGGGAATCCTTGAGATGCACTCAGCCATGCTAGACTCTGTCTACCTCAGGAGCTGTTTTTATTGTTGGGTGACAGTTTTGCCCCCCTTATCATCTACCATTGCGGTGAAAATGGGACAAGAAGGTTTTGTCTTGGGTCTAATAAATGTGCCTGGGGAGTGCCCACTGCCTGCTGGCAGAGTCCCGACGGGGAGACTGATGTCTCATGAACCTCCAGGGGATGGAGAGACATAAGATATGAGGAAGAAATTTTTTACAATGAGGGTGGTGGACCAGGTTGCCCAGAGAGGTGGGAGATGCCCCATCTCTGGAAAGATTCCAGGTCAGGTTGGATGGGGCTCTGAGCAACCTGATCTAGTTGAAGATGTCCCTGCTTGTTGCAGGGGGGTTGGACTAGACAGCCTTTAAAGGTCCCTTCCAACCCAAACTGTGATTCTGTGATAACCCTGGCTGGTGTCTAAGCAATCCACAGTATTTAGCCTATAAACACTGCACAGCTGCACCATTCCTGCCTGTGTGTGGATGTAACTAAGCAGGGCATAAAGAAAATTAATCCCTATGGTTATTGTTTGCTCTAAGTGCGGCGGGGAAAAGCGCTCGTGCTTTAAATCCCCGCTCTCCAAGAGCCAGGGTGAGCAGTGTTTTACAACCCCAAAGTGAAGGCAGCACACGTCTGCTGCTGGCCAGAAGGAAAACATTGTGTAGCACGATGGGGACATTCCTCCTCTCTGTGCTGGGAGCTTTTCAGGGCTTTAATGAGGCTTTTTTTTCTGCTGTTTGTGAGCTGTGGGGCTGTGCCAGGGCTGGGCGCCGCAGCAGCCTTTTCCCTGTGCCAGGCTGGGCGAGGGATGCCCGGCTCCCCGCATTACGTACCAGCAACACCCCCCATCCTAGCAACACAAACACACAGAAACCACACAAATACCCAGAAATACCTTCCTTCCCCAGCGCAGAACCGCAGCCTGTACTGGGAAGGGAAACTCCCACCCCGGAGGTCCTAAATTCTGCAGAAAACCACAAAGAAAAGGAAGTGGGGAATACGCAGTCTACTTTACATGCCTTGCTTGGCAAGACCTTGGGTATCTCACACCTCCATCTTGGAGGTATTTACCACTCTAGGGACTGTGAAGATATTTCCCAAACCTGTCGACTTTCGCCCGGCCACGGCTTTGGGTGTGGAGTGGTTGGGCACAGCTGGGCGTTGAAGGAGGAGAAAGTATTTCCAAGTTCCCTTTCACCCTCTTTGAACCACATCTGGTTTTTGTTTCCGCTGCTGACACATCCTCTGAGATATACATCCTTCTTCCCTGGATTAGTCACATTACAAGATTTAAAAGGAAAAAAAAAACAAACAAACAACAAAACCAACAAAACTCACCCTCGTGCATGTAATTATCTTATATCTGAAAACAGTAGGTTTTGAGCCGAAAGGAGCTGGATGGTTGGAGCCTAAGCCAGGTTTGAGAGATGCTCTGCCTGATAAAGACCAGCTATTAAACACTTGCTGGGAGATGAAGACCTAAAGGGAAAAAGTACATTTGAGAGGAAACAAATACTTAGTAAAAGTGTTAAATCCTTATTTCTGAGGCTCCTTTTGGAAGGAAGGAGAGGTAGAGGCTGCTGCTGCAGAGCTGCTGCTATGTCCATGCATCATTGTGTTGCATTGGATAAGGTCTGCATGTCTACTCAGTGTCAGTAGTTGCTTCAGAGATACTAAACATTGGTGCTTTCCTCTTTCTTCTCCTCAAAATCCTCTAATGAAGTGCTGAACCACAAGGAAAATATACATTTAATTGTATGTGTATAACTTGTCATTGTTTTTTCACCAAGCTACCAAGCAGATGGGTGCAGCTGGGATAGGTTCCTTTGAGGACTACAGGGCCACCTATGTCCCTGAGCAGGTCTGGAGGCCCTGTCTCATGAGGTGCGGGTGAAGAGATGAACACTAATGATGACAACGAATTTCAAGCAAAGCTGGGGAGAGAAAGGAGGCAGCCAGGGAAGCTGGGGATTTTCTACCTGAGGACCTCTTGGGCCATCATCCCGTGACCAAGAAGCCAGGCAAGATGGTACAAGTTGAATCCAGCCCTAGCTTCATGGCAGGGACTCTGCCTGACATTTCTAGGGTGCTCGGGCTCTTTCTTTCCTTTTTTTTTTATTAACTCACCTTATGAAGAACATATTTCCAATAATGCCCTTGGAAGGAGCCCTCGGTGATGGAATGGTCTGGGTGTAATTTGCCTGCTGCTGAGTGTAGTGTTTCAGTTCTACCTGAATTTGTGCCTATGATTTATGAGTTAATGTTTCCTATTGTAAATTATATTTAAAGAGAAAAATGAGGCTTTTTTAAAAAATTATTTTTAGAAAAACTAATGTTTATGCTTTATGTGCCATCAGAAGAAATAAAGTACTGCTATGTTTTCAGACCATGTTTTCAGCAGGTAAAATGCAATTATTCAGACCAGAGAGCTCTATTTGATATATGAATAGAGTAAAATGAAAAGGCATTCAAAGCCTGATCCAAAGCCTCTTTAAATCTTTGGGAGTCTTTTTTTTTTTTTTTTTCCATGAGATTATAGAGCCAACCCCTCGGCCATACAAATGGGAATGGGATACGTGCCATTTCTAGCTCGATGGGGCACTGCCGCAGCTCAGGCTTGAATTTCACCCTCTGAAAATGCAGATATTGGGCTTTTCAGTGCTGTCACTCAGTGCTTCCACTGTTTTCTCTTTTGTGGGCATGGTGATGGATCTGCAATGCACTTTTCCCATCACATTAATTCGTGTGCAAGCCGTTCCGACATTCTGCTGGGGCTGGTGGAAACCAAGCGCCGTCCCTGCCACCTCCAACACCTTCCTGAGGACCACGCCGACGTCTCCTCTTCTGTCTCACCTGGCACGAACCTCGCTGGATGAGGACATGTGACTCTGGCCAGTCGCTTCGCATCATGTCATCTGCTGAGGGGAGTGCAACGCTCCTGAGAGCCACCAAGGGAGGTTCTCTCATCCAAGGGATGACAGAGCCGTGTCCTGGGAGGACCCGGAGCTCTTCCTCCTGGGACCAGACAGCCCCTCCTGATGGTGTTCTCCAAACACACTGCAGCTGGTGACTCCTCTGGTCTGGCCACCCTTGACCACGAGGGATTTCCTGGTCCATGAGAGACCACATTCTCCCATTTACCACTTTCAGGCACATCCCAAATCTGTCTGTGCATGCCCTAAATTCCTTGTGCTTCATTTGCTTTCTCAAGGTGATGAATTATCATCCTTAAGGGGGGTGATTGCAACATTCAGCAGCCTCTCCTCTTCATTTTGCATCGATCCATGGGTGCATCCAACTTTACACAGGTAGCCAGGTAGTCCCTGCTTGCCCTGGTGTGTCTCCAGCCACGCTGAGTGACACCACGGGCTGCTGAAATGAAATATTCTGCAGAAAGGGAATTTGTAATGGGCTGGTAAATCAGGAGCATGGGACACAGAGGTCTTGGTTGAACATCTTGAGCCCCAGCAGAGAGGTGCTGGAAGACGGCTGACCTGGGGGTTAACACCACTGCAAACAACTGCCCATGTCATAACTCCCATCTCATATCTCACGTTTCATGTTTCATATTTCATAGTCATTTCTTTGGGTCAGAAGGAAGGAAAACAGCTCAGTGTTTGTGAGGCTATCAGGCAAGGAAAAAAGAAAAGAAAAAGATGGCTCATTGTTTGTGAAAATATCAGGCAAGGGAAAAAAAGAAAAGACGAAAAACCGTGCTAGTGTTGATCTGGGATGGTTTGTTTCAGCTTAACTTGGTTTCAATCCTCCAAAACCTCTTCTGAATTTATGCTGAAAACCACATATAGTTACAATGCAAGCAAACTCCATCCTTTAAGCCATCCTGGAATTAAATGTTTTTCCTTTCACAAAGAAAGTGTCTCCTCATTGAAACAGTTCACGGAATCCAAGAGGAATGGCTAATGGCCTCCACGCAGTTAACACATTTTCAAGGGAATTCACAGTAAAGCCGGTTTGAAAACTTTCCTTTGAAATTTTTCACATTCCATTTTGCCTTCCCCGCAGCTATTTGTTTCTGCAGAAGTTTTTGGTTTTGTTTTTTTTTTCCTTCTGCAAACTCCAGCCTGGTTTTGTACCTTCTTCTAAATGACATTTTCTGAGCCCAGTGTCGGGGAGCGTGCACCCACACAGATACCACACAAAAGGGAAAAAAAACCCCAAACAAACACAGTTTTTGCAGTTTTTCTTATCCCTAGCCTGGCTTCTTAAAGGGATTTTAGCAAGCAGATATAGACTCCAAGTGATTCTATCTCTGCGTTGAATAAAAGTAGTTGCAGAGCCTTAACTTTAAATATTTCCTATTTGTTTCTGTCACATAATTTTAAGATCATTATGAGCCCGGAGAAGCCCATGACCTCATTCAGTCAGAGCAGAGCGGAGCCACACAGGAACCGGCCCCGCTGCGGCCTCAGCACAAAATCCCACAAGCATGAAAAGGAGGGAATTTGGGCAAAAAGCCTCCTTTTAAATAATATGTGTCATGAAGTTCTTGGGCAAGTTTATATAGAAAGGCAACAGAATGAAGCAAGTAGGGAAAACTCCCAGGGTAGGAGGTTGATGCAGGGAAAGGGGGGAGGCTTTGCTGCAGAGATCTCCATCGTTGCTGCCTTGTATTATTCTACAAATTTGTGAATAAGTGGAATATATAGATGGAGAAAAGGAATAGCTAATCTAGGCATCCTCCAGCTTTCCCACGGTGTGTCTTAACAAAAATACTGCCTCATAGGCTGTAATTTACCCTTCCTCCATAATACCCAGGGTCCCATGTAAGTCACACCTTATGGGAAAGCTAAAAGGGAAAAAAAATCCCCAGGAATGGGACCAAAGTCAGCACCATTTGACCATTGTGCTTTCCCACAGCACAGGTTAATGTACCTGCATTAAACCCTGCCTTTTATTACTACCAATACAGTATCTCTAGTACTTGCAAGTTTATTAAACTGTTTTTCCAAAGTGCTGGGTTATGTTTTCAGGGCACAAGGATTTTTCCCTGTACCTGTGATGCGTGGCTCTGCGAGGAAGGGTTGAAATATGGCATTTATTTATTTCAAGGTCCTGCTTTTTAGCTCTTTATCCAGGGAGACAAAGCTGCCTTCACCAAACGCCCATCCACGCAGAAACTGACGGTAGCAGATGAGACACTTGTTCTAATTCATATTTTATGGGCTTATAGACGTTTTTTCTTTTTTTTTTTCCTCAGCAGCTGGTCTTAAATAAAGACCAATTTGCAAAAGTGTTAATTAACTCTAATTACAAAGCTCATTGTAGCTTCTCTGAGGATTTCCGTCTGGAGAATGACATGTAACCGTCAGCTCCTCGTCCCCACCAGGCTGCAACGAGACTTCAAGGCAGCTTTTTCTAAGGACTCCCCGCTCGTTTCCAAAGCAGAGTGATCAAATTCCACGTTGGATAATCAGAGGGTACCAAATGGCCACGCTAACAGAGGATGCCAGTTCCTTCATCCATACGCATCAATCCTTAGAGCTGGAGACTTTTCCTGTGCATCCTCCCCCCGACGAGCGCCAAAGAGAGCGTGCTCTCTGCTGTGACCTGGATCAAAGATTTCTCTGCTCCCCCAGTGAGCTGCAGGAGGGATGGTGGTCCGCATCCAAGATGCTCCAGCAGCAAAAATGGGCCCAGGGTCATAATAGCTCCATGGAGTGGCATCTAATCCCCTGCCGTGGTTTAACCCCAGCCAGCAACTAGGACCGCGCAGCTGCTCGCTCGCTCCTCCCAGTTGGGGTGGGGGAGAGAGTTGGAAGAGTAGAAGTGAGGAAAAACTCGTGGGTTGAAATAAAGGCAGTTTATAGAATCATAGAATTATATAATGGTTTGGGTTGGAAGAGACCTTGAAGATCATTGAGTTCCACCCCCCCTGACTTGGGCAGGGACACCTCCCAATCACACCAGGTTGCTCAAAGCCCCGTCCAACCTGGTCTTGAAAAACTCCAGGGCCTAGAACACCTCCAGTTTAGCACGTAGAGCAAAAGCTGTGCACACAAGCAAAGCAAAAGGAGGAACTAATTCTCTGCTCCCCATGGGCAGGCGGGTGTTCATCCATCCCCAGGAAAGCTGGGCTCCATCAGGTGCAACGGTGACTTGGGAAGACAAACGCCATCTCTCCCAACGTCCCCCCTTCCTTCTTCTTCCCCCAGTTTTATACACTGAGCAGGATGGGATAGTCCTTTGGTCAGTTGGGTCAGTTGTCCCATCTATGTCCCCTCCCAGCTCCTTGTGCCCTTCCCAGCATATCACTGGTGGGGTGGGGTGAGGAGCAGAAAAGGTCTTGAGAGCTCAGCAACAACTAAAACCATCAGTGGTTTACCAATGCTATTCTCATCCTGAATCCAAAACGGAGCCCCCACGCCAGCTGCTGTCAAGAAAGTCAACTCTCTGTCCCAGCAAGAAAGTCAACTCTATCCCAGCCACAACCATGACACCCCCAAACGAAGGCAGCACCCTTGCCCAGAGCAGCGTGGCAGCACCCGGGGGGACCCATGAGTTGAACTCCAACGCGTGTTAGGCTTTGACAGTATATTTAGGCAAGCTTTCTAATTAGCTTTCCCTGACTCATTTCGCTGGGTTTACATGCACAGACTTTCCAGCGTTTTACCCCAGGCGGAGCCGGAGCATGGCGCGTGCTGGAATACAGCCCCGGAGCAGCATCACGTCGCTAATGAGGAGGAAATCAATTAGGAGTTTTGACACCCGGCGATGTGCTCAGGCAATTAGCCCTGTCTCTAGCTATGAGGCTGCGGTTTTAACATGACAACGCCAGAGACTGTGTCACTTACAGCCCTCCCAGTGGCTTGCGGCGCTGCCACTCTTGCTGATGACAACTATCGCTTTCCTCCCACTGGAAAGCAGCCGTGTGTGGGATCCCCTCCATGCACGGCTTTAATCAGCAGCAATCAGCCCCATGTACGTGGTGTGCATGCCCAGGAGGGGTTAATTTTCAGGCTTACTTCTTCAGGCTCCTGGAAAGGATGGAAGCATGTTCCCAATGCTGCAGCTTCGCTGCCTCTACTTTGCAGAGCTGCAGGAAGATGGTTTTTACATAACATTATAGAATTGTCCAGGTTGGAAGGAACCTTTGAGATCATCGAGTCCAACCATCAGCCCAACACTGCCAAGTCCATCACT
>BJBW01001894.1:71946-90971 GCA_004320125.1 Scolopax mira
GCCAAGGTTTCACAATCCTTTCAGTGGAGAAATATTTCTTACATGACCCGTCCCATGCAGAAACCAACCAACCAACCTTTTGGTGTTCCTTTAAAACCTCCAAGTCTATGATTTGTGTTATCAACTATTTTGGAAACATTATTAATATTATTAACTTATGATCCCTGTGATTTGCAGGAGCTTTTATACATAGGAGCTGGCAGAAAAGTAAAATTTCAGCTCCAACTCGAGGTAACGTGTTCCTTATAAATCTAAATGTTCAGATTTTGTTTCACCAGCCCAAGTTCTCCTCTCAGCTCCACAGGGCAGTGATGTCCTGGAAAGAAATAAAAGGATGTGGGCATCCCTTTGGGGAGCATGGTCAAGGCAAAACTAACTCAAATTTAACAGAGGATGGAGGAGAGGTTTTAGTGTATTGAAGTATGGTCTTAAATTAATTTTTCAATAGATATATATATGTGCCATACTGTTAAACAGCCGGCTCGACTGCCCCTGGGAAAAAAAAAAAAAAAGAAGGTGGCCTTTTTCAGTGTTAACTCCTTCAAACAAAACATTAGCACATTAATAAGCACCGGTCGTGGAGGTTTCCTATTGAGCAGCACCCTGCAATAGGGGCTGCATTATCCCAGCTGGGGCCAACGCGGGTTCGCCCCCCAAATCCGAGCGTGGGGCCGTGCCGAGGCAGGTGGAGACAGCTCCCATTCATGCAGTGGGTGGCACAGCAATTAATTAGATGATTTGCCAAAAGAAGCCCTCTTTTGTACATATGCGCATGCTGCTTTTCAACTTTCAAAGGGCAATTCATGAACTGGTGGAGGCCTGGCAAATTAATAATAATGAGCTAATTTCCATGCCATCTGCTAATCGCTCTCCTCTGCAGAGCTTGGCGCCCGAAACAGGAGTTTTTCCCACTCTCCTTCTGTCTACCAACAGGAAATAATGGCATCCAACTAAACTCTTTTGGAAGCGATTCACTTGGTATTTTGTCTTGTCACACCAGCACTGAGTCGTTGCACAACCTCCCTCTCTCCTTTCAGTTCCTCGAAGGGGAAAAAAAAAAATCTCTCCAGGGAAAGGAGGGGTGCTTTTTACAGTCCTTCTTCTTTTCTCCCTCCTCGAGGCCATGTCTTCTTTATTGGGGTTGATATTTGTCCCCAAATGACTTGGACTCAGAGGATTTGGGGCATCGGTGGATGGTGGGATGGGGATAGTGGCCGGGATGGAAAGCAGAAGGCTGTATTTATGGGGTGGATTTATGGGTCTGCAGCCGTAAATGCCAGATGCTGCTCACGAGAGGAGCAGATTTTGCTTCGCAGCCCCTGGAAAGGTCAGGGCCATTGGGATGCAGCATGTGGCTGTGCTGGTGCAGTTATCCGTAGCATCAAGCAGCACTCTCTTCTTTCCCGATGCCCTCTGAGGTAGTAACCTTGACTGGGAGGGTTTCTGCACTGGGATACATACAGGGAGGTGTCCCATGATAGAGCAAGCTCATCAGGAGTTTTTACTTGGTTTCTGCACCCCCAAAGTCACTCTCAAACATCGCACGCATGGATGAATGAGCCGTTTCAAACATACCTAATGAGACCTGGCCAAGGAAAAAGATTTTGTCAGCCCCAAATGGGTTTCTGCTCAGTGTTATGTCAAAGCTACAGCCCTGGGCTCACCCCAGGGCAGAAGTGGCCACCACAGACCCCCCTCTGAAGATGCTCCTGAGTGGGATCTGCAGAGACCACCGCCTCTGCCTGTCAGCCTTCCTTCAGGCCACTGATGCTTCATTTTCTTCTCCATACGGGGCATACAAGAATCTATAGAACTCAATGCCCTCAATTTTGAAAAGGTCAGCAATCGCATGAATATGGGATTGTGGCCCAAAAAACCCACTCTTGGGTCATGTCCTGAGCCAAAGAGGTCTCTGGGGTGAAGGAATCAGTTACAGCCCCATTGTTTTCAGCGTCACTGCTGTCACCTGGAGTGGCAGTGATTGGGGTCACCAGCCCTGCTTGGGCCCTTTATGCCACTGGTCTATGTGACACTATAGCTGTACAGATAGAGATATATGGATATAATATAACAACAACAACAATAATAATAGTAGCATATATTACTACGTATGTAATGAAATTATGCCTGGGTACCCCAATACATTTTCTGTGCTCAGGAGAATCATAGAATTGTTTGGGTTGGAAGGGACATTCAAGACCATCCAGTGCCACCCCCTGCCCTGGGCAGGGACACCTCCCACCACACCAGGTGGCTCCAAGACCCCTCCAACCTGCCTTTGAACCCCTCCAGGGATGGGGCAGACACAGCTTCTCGGGACAACCTGGGCCAGGCTCTCACCACCCTCACACCAAAGAACTTCTTCTCCACATCTCAGCTCCATCTCCCCTCTTTCAGTGCAAAACCATTAAGCATCATCACTACTTCCTGAGGCTCCTAAAGCATCTCCCTTTCCCAAGCACCTCTGGGTTCGAGGAAGTGTACCCCACCCCAGGGCTTAAAAGCCCATTTTAAGGTTGAGGACGACCTTTCATTGTCAGTGCCCAGGAGTCGATGGGGAGTAACATTGGCTTGGGTCTGAAGGTGTCCATCCCAGCAGATGATGTCCGGCTGGTCGGCAGAGCTTGCTCCAAGCACTAGGACAAACCAGGTGATACCTGGAGAAACAGGGAGAAGTGTGTATATAAGCTCCAGTGCTTTAATTGAGTGCAGCAAAGTGAGACAAAATTCAAGTATCTGTCTGTATTGTTCACTGAATTTCCAGGGTTTTTCTTTTTCTCATTACCTTCCCCTTGCAGCTGCTAGTTAATGGAAAGCAGCGATATGGTTTTTCCCCTCCTCCCTGACTTATTACGTGTGTGTATTTGTAGTCTCAGGATATTACACTGGGGATCTATGGATTGGTTTATTCAGTTTATATGGAATTTGGGAGAGCAGGAAACACATTTAACTCTAATCATCTTGGGAATAGGTCACATAACCCGAAGAGTCATGAACCTTTCATAACAAATATATACAGCCAGGTGTGAGAGAAAATGAAGTCCATATGTTTAACATGAGTTGGGCAAGTAGAAATTTCCTAGAAGCCGTAAATAGGATGTATGTCTACTTTTGCCTTATCATGTGAAATTATGGGTAAGCCAAAACGGATTCTTTCCTACAAATTAAATCCATGATTTTATACGATGATTTTTTGATTATCTTTTCCAAATGACTCTCGGTTGCCCAGGCTTCCATGAAGACAGACCCAGGGTTTGAATTACTCTCAGCGGGAGCTGCGATGCCTTTGCCGAGAGCAGAGTTTGGGCCACGGCCTTTTATTATCTGATGACTGTCATCATGCAAATGGTTGCAATTGGGAATGAAAAAGGACTTGAGGTTCTTTCCGGGTATTTCAGCACGTAGGAGAATCCCTGTGCAAGGGAGCCAAACCAAGAGCAGAGGAAAAACTGCTTTTTTTCCATCGCAGCCATGAAGCTCAGCCATAGAGGCCATATCCATGAAAACAGATGCATTTTGGTAGCTCTGGTCCGTGCTTCTAAGCCCAACTCTTTCCACCAAATATCACCTGTGGCTCCAGACTGAGATGGGAGCACGTCCTGCATTGGACGTAGGGAGAGCAGGTTCAATGTGTGGGCATGGACCACAGCCAAATCTCATGGTCCAGCTCCAGGCAAAGCCCAGACCTTAAATATAACACAAAGGTGGGTTTTTTCATGCAAAGGAATGTCTTTAAATACCTTTCTAATAACTGTGTGCATTAAGCCCATATGGTAAAGGATGCTGCCAGGTGCAGCAGTGCTATGGGCCACCAATGGTGGCTGAGCCATTTCCCAGGAGAAGCTTGCTGGGAATGGGACAGCCCAGGCAGAGGGAACGCAATCAGAGAATCATAGCATGGTTTGGATTGGAAGGGACCTTGAAGATCATCTAGTTCCACCCCCTGCCACTAGACTGGGTTGCTCAAAGCCCCACTGACCTCCCTCACGCTGCTGGCCATGCTGCTGTGGATGCAGTTCACAGGGGCTTTCTGGGCTTTGTACGCATGTTGCTGGCTTGTTTTGAGGAGTCCATTCCCTTCTACCTTTTTTTAGCATCTGGCACTGGACACTGGTGGTGGCCCTGATGGCCCTTTGCTCTAATGCCATGTGGCAGCTAGTATTTAGGTGGAAGCCTCCTGGTCTGGGGGTGCCTGGTGCTTAGTCATGGCTGGGAAGCAGCCCCTGAAGCCAAAATTGCCATGTTTAAAACCAAACCAGGACTGGCTGCAAGCTGATGACAGCTGATGACCATGTGTGGGACACCGAGGTGTCCTTGGGGGGTATTCAACTGGATACATACACCAGCTTCTCTGTGAGATGAAGATGAAAACTGGTGGTTGTATCAGCTTTGAATATCCACAAAATTAAATCATGGTGGGCCAGCAGCACCTCCTGTTCCGTGGGTGCTGATGGGCTGGAGCAAATGGAAGGGGTGAACCTGTGGATATAGAAGGGCCTGCTGTGAAAAATGGGAACAAACTATGGCACCACTATTTAATGTCTTAATGTATAAACATTAGCTTTTTACTGCAACAGAGCACCTGAAAACTCCCAGAGGGAGAAAACATGTTTGTAAACTTGTTTTGATGAGCCCAACCATGTATTTACCTGGTTTTTTTACCTCTCTCCCTATGGGCGAGCAATAAGGGCCGGGACGTTTCCTTTGGGAAAGGAGGAACAATGCCAGAGGAAAAAAAATAAGTGTGAAGTATAAAGTGGTTGCAGGAAAAGATTATTAACTCACAATTGTCCTGCAGGCACATGTCTGGAGGAAGTCTGTGCTCTTTGGGGGCTCTGCTTGCGCAGCCCGTCCCCCCTGCACCACAGCCCAGTGCTGGGGGCAATGGAGATGCTGGGGCATCCCCTTTTTTCCTCCAGTTTAGGCCACCCAGTGCTTGGCGTGATTTTCAATCCCCGACCTGGACCATATAACAATACAACGGAGCAGAATGTTACCCGAGACACATCATGATCCAACATGGAAGACAAAGGTGGAGAGCAATGGACCAGAACACTATGGCAACCCCTTGGCATACCTGGCTTCTGTTAATCCCATGATTTGGGAGCAGTAACAGTAATCCATCACTCCTGACAGTGTATGGACTGTAGCCCAAAGAGGGGTCTGGGTGGTACCAGAACTCCAAGATCGAGCAAGTTCTGGGCTCATGCAACTGGTTCAAAGTATTCCATTCCAGAATATTCCATTGTCTGAGTTGGGCTGGAGTGGAAAAATACCTGACAAAAATCAATTATTTCAGACCCTATAAGTAACAGTTCTAGCAAGATCCTTTGAGGTCCCCTGGATGGCAGCGGACTGTGACCAGCATCTCCCCCAAGTTGTGGCGTCGCTCAGAGAAACACCTCCAGGACTGAAAGGCCAGGGCAAGTCAACCCTCTCGAGCCCCAGCTATCATGCACTGAGGAATGCTGGTGAGTATTTACTCTGAACCCAAAGAGGGAAATTTTAACTTTAGTCTAGTCTCTCCCATCCACCTCTCATTAGCACTTACCAATGTGGATGTTCTTATCCTTTACTGGATCCAAATATTTCTCTGTCCAGCCATAAAAAGGGCGCCTACCAGGTCATTGGAGTTGCCTCTTTTGAAGGGACTTTTGGTCCTGGCAGTTAAAAAATGTGTGTGTGACCCCTCAAGTGGTGTGTGTTTGTATATCCATGCTCATACATGTATGTATAGATTTTGGGATACCCTCTCAGGAAAGTCATTCTTCCCAATATTTAATCTAAACCTCCCCTCACCAACTTCAGACCATTTCCTCTGCTCCTTTCATTATTCCCTTGGAGAGAAGGGGCCAACCCCCACCTCTCTACACCCTCTTTTCAGGGAGCTGTAGAGGGCAATGAGGTCTCCCCTCAACCTCTTCTTCTCCAAACTAAACATGCCCAATTCCCTCAGCCTCTCCTCATAGGACTTGTTCCCTAGACCCCTTTTTGCCAGGTTTTAGTTTGCTGAAGCCCGCAGAGAAGGGTCAGCTCAGAGGATTTATTTTCACAGGCGGGATCTCCAGGCAGATAAGGAAATAATTTTGAGGGGAAAGCATGAGGAAGGAGGTGCTGCCATCGGGCTCTCCCAGATCTTTCTGCCGCGAGTTGTCCCAGGCGCTTGGACAAAAAAGGGAAATAAACAGATGGGAGAGTTTTCCATGAAAATGCAAATAGGTTGTAAAAGTGTCTGCAAAAAATCTAAATACTTGGTGAGAACGTGCCAGTTTGGATGAATATTTTGACAAGGGAAAGCGAAAGGAAGAAGGGGAAGTTAAATGATGTCAGAACAAATTGTTTGGGTTTCCCTGATAAAATATTGCTGCAAGACCTATAGTTTATTGAATTAAGGCATACGTGCTGTGTTTAACAATCTAAAAGTCTATACAAAAGTAAATCCAGAAGTCAAAGTGAACTGGGCTTCAACGCTCCAAAAATAACATATTTCACTGTCATAAACTGATTCTTCCCTGTGGTTTTTTTTTAGGAGGGGAGGATCAATTTTCCCAGGAAAATCCAACCATGCAGCTCTGGAGTGTGGTCCCCTGGAGAGGGGGGACACAGATCTACCAGGGCGCATGTGGTCAGAAACTCCTCCTAGTTTTTGTCTGGAGAGGAAAACCAAACTGTTTAACTTTCTGGCTTGCTTTTGCCACAATGTTTTCCAAGTGATTGTATTTTTTCTGGGTTTATTTTTCCCCCTCCAAACCCAAAGCCATGTGTGTGGGCCAGTGGGAATGTTGGGTGGGTTGGATGGTCTAGATGGTCCTTAGGACTTCTACCCAGAAACCCGTGTCTCCAAGTGATGGTGATAATGGAGACAACATCCCATGCTCCACACTGGTGGAGAAAAGTCCTGGACACCCCAAATCCTCCACCGCACCAGCAGGAGCGTGGGAGTTCCCTTTGCCTCTATGGGCTGTTGTTTCACATTTTTATCCCACTCTGGATCAAACACCCCGATTTCTGAAGGAGAGGAAAACCCGTGGGGTGTCCCGTGCTCTATTTCATACACCCAGTGAACCAATTGGAGCCCACTTTTCTGCTGTAAGGCTAAATGTCACTACAAAATAATAGTGGAATTGCTGAAAAAGCATATGAAGTGGGTCCCGTCACCCACCCAGCCCCTCTGAAAACATCCCTGCTCCAAAGCACCAGCCTCCTCATCATCAGCTTGCTTTTACTGCCCCTTCAATATTTCATTTTAATTTCGTGCAGCTTTTCACGTGCTCACAGCCACGTGAAACCCCCGGGTTTAAGATACACTTGCGTGTCGTTAACATCAGGATCCTGCCAGCCTTCCAGACGGGGCTCTGTCATAACACAAGCCCTTTTTTATATAGCTCAGACCTCATTAAAGTTCTTTTACGGCCTCTGAAACAATCCCTCCCATAATCTTATATGCAGTTTACTTAATATTTCTCTTTCCCTCACGGGAAATTTTGAGGAAGAAAGGGTTTTTGAAGCATCCCGTTGGCGACAGCACAGGTCTGTGCTGGAGGAAGCCACAGGGATTTTGGTGCATGGGGAAATTACACATTTTTCAAAGCCAGCTGCTGGCGATGGGATAGCAAAGGAAAGCCCAGTGCTGTCTCTATGGGTGAGGATGCCCAGCTCCTATGGAAGAATTGAAATTGTCAATACATAGTAGGGAATGAATAAATGTCTTAATATTGATATTTTGGCTGTTATATTGATATTTTGGAGGGACTTGTTTCTAGACCCAGGGAAACTGGGAGAACCTGGCCAAACTGGGATGTGACCAGGTCTGATGGGTTTTGGGGATGGGGACTGCCCATGTGAGGTGGTCCAGATGGCTGGAGGCTCCCCTACAGCCCTCAGGAGCAGAACTGCTGGGGGATGGGATGGGTTCTCAGACCCTGAGCAGGACTTGGGCCAGATACTCAGCTCAGTTCAGGGGAACTGCAGAAACCACATTAAAATACTTTGACTACAAAAACGGCACCTTCTTGTTCAATATATATGGGAAGACAATAACTAGACCCTACATTTTCCAATTTGGTGATGCTGAAAAACTGAGTGGCTTTTCCCCAGCCACTCTGAGCATCTTCCTTCCAGCCCAGTCCCAGAGAAAGGTCGCTCTGCCTTGCACTGCTCATCTCTGAAAACCTGCCCCCAAATCGATGGGGGACCAAGGCCAAAACAGTGGTGTTCCTCTGTGAGAAGGAGTTGTGTCACTTTGGGGAGGGAATCTGTGAAGCAGCTTGGCTGGTGGGAGTCTGTACGCCTGAGCCAAATGGAAAGAAATTCCATTTTTACACAGGTGCCGGGCAAAAATAGACTCCCCCAACCCAGGGTGTTTGACAAGTGTGTGCTGTAATGAGTGTTTTCCATCGTTAAGTCACATCACACAGCCTTCTAATAGAGGGGAACACAAATCCACTTACTGCGGACAAGTGGCACTTCCAACCCCGCCTTTTGGAGCACGTTTAATCAAATTACAAGTTTCGGCGAGCGGTGACGGATGGCAGTGAGGTATTTAAGAGGTGTATTGCTGACGACGCAGAGATTTTTTTTTGTGTGCTAGCAGTGGTTTCGAGTTGATTATTATGAATGGCTGCCTAGAGCAAATGTAATTTGTAAAGCTATGAGAACTTGAAAAATCCACCAGTGGTAGCTTGCTTTGCTCGTTAGAAAAATCTCCAGGGCTCCCGCAGCAGGTAGAGAGAAAGCAAATGTGCTCGGTGCCAATTAAGGATTCAAGTGCTTTGCCATGTGAAGTGGAATGCTGTGATTCAGTGGTGATAACCCCCTGTGTTCCCCCTGCCTCATGCAAGCACCCAGTACCCAGGAATTTGTCTAAGCCTTGAGGTGGGATGTGGCAATGGTGGCAATGGCATCAGGGTCCTGGTGGTGGGGAAGGTGACAGTGGCTGGGGCAGTGGGTTTTGGAGGAGAAGAGCTGGGATCTGGGAGAAAGCCTCCCCAGAGCATCCATGGCCAACCCAAGGGGCTGCAGGGATGCTGGGTACCAACTCCCAACCTCCAGTGGGCACCGCTGATATTTCTCCTGTCTAAAAATACAGTAATAATAAACCTAATACCCTAATACAATCACTTTGGGTGCAAGACGTTCTGCTGAAAAAAACCCCCGCAACCAAAACACCCAACCCCACTCGTTCCTGGAGAACAGTCAAAACAATTATTAGCACAAATTTCCAACTCATTATCTCCCAAGGTGACATGTCATGTCAGGCACAGTCATGTCACAACACACCGCACCCAGATGCAGTTAATGCAAGGTGGCAGCCCCTGCACTGGGATGTGGGAGTGGGTCCTGCCCATGCTGGGGACCAACAGGGAGCTCGTCCTCTGTCGAGCCTTTGGAGGGGGCGGTTCTGCCCCCGGTGCTTATAGAGAAGGGCTGGAAATTAAAAGTGGCCCCGCCGTGCCCCCTGGACACAGCAGCTTCCCTGGTATGTGAGCGATTTCTGAGCCCTTGCATGGTCTGAGATGTGCATATGTGTGTGAGCATGCATAAATATAAATGAAAAAAAATATAAAATAGATGCATAGATAAATAAATAAAATTAGAAACCGCAGACAACTGCATTTTAATGCACAATTTTGCCTGCTTTGGGCTGAGAGGAGCATAGGAGCCAGTATACACCCAGTGTCAGCTCTGAAATGTTCATCTCTCCATCCTTTCCCACAGGCTTTGGCATCGAGGGACCCACAGCCCCCAGTCAGGAGCATGGAACAGGGCTCCTGCAGCTGCCTGGGCTTTGGCAGGGATCAGGCAGCAGGTGAACATCACACCAGGGATGGTGGTGCGACCTACATCCCAAAAGCTGGCCCTGCAGCCTCACAGCCACCAGCGCTAATTTGGAAAGAAGGAAATTAGCTGACACACAAAGTTGAAGACAGAAATGGGGAAAGCATCTTGGAGACAAAACATAGGGGCAGAATATTGGGAAAAATCAAATCCCCGCTCTACGCATGAAGTTATAGCAAAAATGATGCCAAGGGATCTGAATCTGATGGCAGTCTCCTGGCACCGGGATTCTTATTCAGAGCATGAACAGCAAATTTGCATCCCAGGAAACAAATGCACTCCACATGCCCGATACAAATAAACGCGAGACATTCCTTTACTCCACAGCCAGGAATCTTAATCTTGCTGATAAACAAACCAGGGGAAGAAATGTCTCTGAACATCATGTTTTTCTGTAGTGGTGTATTCTCTTTAGGAAAAGACCTGAATGCCGAATAGAAAATAAAGAAAGCTTTGTGTAAGAGGAGATTTACTCCACCACGATGGCGAAGGCGGGTCCCCTCAGAGCCCTCCCTGCTGGGGCAGCTTCAATTTTCAGTCACAGATGATTTGTTCCTTTCAGCTTTGGGTTTTCCTCGGGCAGACTGTGCTGCTAAAGCAGCCGATGGAGACAGGGAGGTGGAAAGGTCCTCTGTGGGTACCTGCTCAGCATCACAGAATCACAGAATGCTATGGGGTTGGAAGGGACCTCTGGAGATCATCCAGTCCAACCCCCTGCCAGAACAGGGCCACCCAGAGCAAGTCCCACAGGAACGTGTCCAGGTGGGGTTTGAATGTCTCCAGAGAAGGAGACTCCACCACGTCTCTGGGCAGTCTCTTCCAAGGTTCTGCCACCCTCACAGCAAAGAAGTTCCTCCTCATGTTTAGGTGTGACTTCTTATGGTCAAGTTATGGTCCCTTATGGTCCCTGGGCACCACTGAAAAAAGACTGGCCCCATCCTCCTGACACCAACCCCTTAAGTATTTATAGGCATTGATCAGATCTCCCCTCAGTCTTTTCTTCTCCAGACTAAAAATACCCAAGTCCCTCAGCCTTTCAAACCAGCTTCAACCAACCAGGAGCTTGGTAGCCCAGAATGCAACAGGAGGATTTTTGTGTTAGAGAAGGGCTGCATCCTGGGGATGCAGATCCTCCAGGTACCGTAAAGATTTTATTCCCCTTCTCCTTGCAGTTGGGTTTTGCTCCTTCTCATGGTTGTCCCCGTCTCCCCAAAGAAAATACTTCCAATTTTCTTTATAATTTCTCAAAACTAAGCTGTTCCAGCCTATGTTTGGGTAAGCCCTAAGCTTTTCTAATTATTATTATTTTGCTGTTGATTTTGCTAAGGTAGTTTGGGCAGAATACCACCCACCTTGGCTGCCTTGGCTCAGAAGACCAGATTTATACTTCTGCTGAGCTGTTACTTGTAATTACAGGGTCAGGAGTTCGTCTTCCTCTAATCACTCCTCCCTTTGAAATTCCAGCCCAAAATTTCTAATTTCTTGACCCGGCAAAAGGAAGGCTGCTCACCTAATTATGATCCTATTTCACTTTCCAGAGTGCCTTTGGCCCCTCGTTAGTTGCAACAATCATTTCCCAAGTCCTTTGGTAACTTTTCTCTTTAAGAGAGAAGGTTAAAGTCAAGCGAGATCAGAGCCTGCCGTCCCAGCTCAGGGGAGCAGAGTGGTTTTTCTTTCCCACCACCATGAGAAGGGAAGACTAAACCCCTTTCTAATGGAATGAACTTGAATTCTCTCCAAAAAAAAAAGAAAAAAAAAGGCTCTATTAAGGCTAACAGATTGCTTACAAGCTCCTGCACAAAGCCTGGCTGGATCTCAGCAAAGGCAGAATTCCTGGACTGTGGCTCAAGCTTTAATCAGGCAAAAATCCCAGTGAACTCGCTGGGAATTTTACTTGAGTGAAAACCTGCTGGGTCTCAGCTTTGGCCCATAAACTGGGAAGGAAGGCAAAAGTAGTACTTTCCGGTGGATGCTCAGCCCTCCTGCCCTCTCGTTTGCTCCTGGAAGGACCATTGTACTGCTCTCACACTGAAGGATGCGTCCCTCCAAGCGCTGCAGTGTATAATCAGTTGCATTAAGATACTCCACATTGGGACATGGAACTGTTGGAGCAGGGCCAGAGGAGGCCATGGAGATGCTGGGAGGGCTGGAGCCCCTCTGCTGGGAGGACAGGCTGAGAGAGTTGGGGGTGTTCAGCCTGGAGAAGAGAAGGCTCCAGGGAGACCTTAGAGCCCCTTCCAGTCCCTCAAGGGGCTCCAGGAGAGATGGGGAGGGGCTCTTGATGAGGGAGGGGAGCCCTAGGAGGACAGGGAAGGGTTTCATCCTGAAAGATGGGAGATGGAGCTGACATGTGGGGAAGAAGTTCTTTGGTGTGAGGGTGGTGAGAGCCTGGCCCAGGTTGCCCCGAGAAGCTGTGGCTGCCCCATTCCTGGAGGGGTTCAAGGGCAGGTTGGAGGGACCTTGGAGAAACCTGGTGTGGTAGGAGGTGTCCCTGCCCAGGGCAGGGGGTGGCACTGGATGGTCTTGAATATCCCTTCCAACCTGAACCATTCAATGATTCTGTGGTTTTATGATCAGTTATTTCCTTATTAATAAAATGTGAGCTGTTTTGCTGGTGCTCCCCATTCAGCTGTCACAGGTCAGATATTTTCCCCTGCATGCCCCTGCATCAGAATCCCAATTCAAAGAACTGGATTTTCTGCTGCATCTGCATCTGCCATCAGGTTGGACAGGGCTCTGAGCAAACTAATCTAGCTGAGGATGTCCCTCATCTTTATCCAAGGGGGTTGGAGTAGATGACCTTTAAAGGTCTCTTCCAACCCAGACCATTCGATGATTCTGTGATCTCATCTTTGGACAAACACAGCGATGCTCATTGTGCATGGTCCCCCCATCATCTCTGGGGGAGGATGGACCCACCAGGCTGGGCCAAGGTCATCTGAGCGTGGGCACACCCCAACCTCTCCATCACGCTGCAGGACAGGCAGTAATGCAGATAAAATAGAAATGCGTTCTGTTTGGACAGGTGCAATAAATTAATCTCGCATCTGGCGAAGCTCAGGATGGGGCTTTTTCAGGCGAGACCATCCATCAGCGCTGGGTCAGGAGAGCGGGGGCTGCCTCTCAGGGGGCTGCCCGAGCCTGAGGGCTGCTCCCTGCCACCCCTGCCTGAAACAGCTCATTTCCAGCCCCACGAAGCCAGGAATTTCACCCCCAGTATGATTTCGGCATGTGATGGAAAGGAAACACCTCTGCTGACCTTGGGCAGGGGTTGGAGAGCAGCAGGGGACATGGGGGCTGTTGGATGGGACAGATGGGAACCCACCCACAAGCAGCTGATGCCCCCGGACGGTGTGGGGAGGGCAGGCAGGCCCACCCCTGGGCTAATTGTCGGCTGATTATTTATGAACACCATCCTTCCAGCTGGAGGCTTTGGCCCCCACATTTCCAACCTGTGCCAAGTTCATGGTGGAGGCGCTTTTCAGAAACATCTGACAAACACATTGAATCCCCCAGGGTACCAGCCCGGAACGGGAAGGAGCCACCACCTCCAGGAGAGGGGTAGCCCAAGGGTATTCTTTTGTTAAAAAACCCAAAATGTAGCTTCTGAGGAAGAGCTTGGTGATGCAGAGGTCCCACCACCACCCCTCTCCACCCATCTCCCTGAATGAATTTGGGTCCAAAGGCTTTTGGTCCATGGGCACAGCGCTGAGCACCGAAATTCCCGTGGTGGGGAGAGTGGTCCTGGCATAAATATCATTTCTAGACTTTTACCTGCCATAATCAAGATGTTTGCAGCCTAGAGAGAGCTGCAGGATGATGAGGGTCTCACAAACTGTCAGCTACTGGAAGAGAAGACATTTTACAGGGGGATTTAATTCTTTCATTATTGTGTGAATTTTCTCCTAGAAATAAAATAATTTGGATTTTTTTTTCCCTAAGTATTACTATATTTCAGGAAGTTGCACAAAGCTTCAGTGTCATGAGAAGCAGAGGGATGGAAAACAGAGACTCTGAGTCTCTGCAGCAACTTCTGGCCATTAAAACTCGAGAAGCCCCAGTGGGGAGCAGGCAGCAGGTGGGCATTGTGAGTATGGCAACTGATGACTTTGGACATCCTTCTTTGATCTCCAACATGAGATGGTTGTGTCTAATTGCTGCTCACAGCCTTTTGCCCAAAGGAAGTCAATATTTGAAGAACTTCAAAGCCCCCAAAGCAGCCTCTGAAACACCTGGGATTAGTAAATTACAACTTTTGATCAGAGCATCCTTCCATCTCAACCCCACCAGCAGTGTCCTCCTGGGCATGGAATGGTCCAGGGTCTGGCTGCTCTGCCACTTGCTGGAGAAGCAGTTGTCACCCAAGCATCAGGCTAAGGCTTAAACGTCAATCCTGGTTCTGACCAGTCCCTTCCATCTAAAATGAAGATAAAATCAGGAGAAAAGAGAGGGTTAATAATGCTTTCTTTGGATTTTCATGCCCTTGCTTTCTCATGGCCACGTTGAGGACTGTGAACCACTCTCAAAAAATGTGAATTTCGGTGCGTGCTTATCACCAGCCATGACCCTGTGTCAGCCCAGAATAAAAAAAACATCAGTAAAAGTGCCCTGACCTTTAATTCTCAACCGAAGCCTGCAGTGCTGAGTAATTGCACTCCTCGCCCGGGCTGCTCGCCTTCGAGGTCTTCAGGGAGGCAGAAGCCAGATTCCTTCCTCTCTGCAATCATGGCAAGGAAAAAGGAACAAACAAACAAACAGGAAAGCTGCTCCCAGCTGGAGCAGAAGCCCTGGGGATGGGGGGGGGTCAGAATCCAAGAGTTTATTTAAAGCTCTAAGAAGTTCCTCCTGTTGGCTGTGCTGCTCGCTCGAGGGGAAGCAGCCTGCGAACAGCAAGGGAAGGATTTGCTGCAAGGCCAGTTATTATTAGCTGGAGTCAAGAGAGCTGGGATATTGCAGGATGTCACTGAGATATTCCCACAAGAGCTGCAGCTCCATCGCTCCGGAGAGCACAAGGAGGGTCGGCACTTTGTGCCAGCGTCGTGGAGGTGATGGATGGCTTTGGCATCTGCTGTGGCCCAGGCTCAGATTAAGCTGTACAGCTGCTGCTGAAAGCATGGGGACCATCATCAGCATGAAAAAATATCATATTGAGGGTCTGGTAACTCAGGAGTGTTCTCCGACCACCTCAGAACACTCCGTTCCCAACAGCAGACTCCTCTGTGCAGATAATTCTTTCCATGACATTGTTAATAGAATCATAGAATCATTTTGCTTGGAAGTAGCCTCTCAGATCATCGAGTCCAACCATCAACCCAACAGTCACAAACCCACCACTGACCCATGTCCCTCAGCACCATGTCTGCCTGGCTTTTATATACCTCCAGGGATGGGGACTCCTCCACTGCCCTGGGCAGCCTCTTCCAATGCTTGACAATCCATTCAGGGTAAAAAAATTCCCTAATATCTGATCTAAACCTCCCCTGGCACAACTTGAGGTCATTTCCTCAAGTTGGAGGTCCTGCTGACCCCAGGCAGCTGCCTTGGGGATGGGCACATGGATGGTGCCAATCATTTGGGTGTATAAGTGTATAATTCATGTTAAAAAGTAGAAGGGAGCTGCTACCTCCTTCATTTCATGGGCAAGGGTGTCAAAGCCCTCCTGGAACTCTCCAGGTCACAGTTTCCCTTCAGCCCTTTGTTCTCCTAGTGGGGACACTGGTGTCACACCTGTGCAAACCTCTCCAGAAGATGCACAGGGTGTTGGAGGTTCCTGGCTGTACCTAGCAGGAAATCACCATCCCCAGCCTGCTGTGTGAGACAAACCAAGCTTCAGAGAAGAAGGTCATGACATGTAGAGTCAGCAGAAGATGCTGCAAGAACATCCCAAGCTGCACAAACAGGGGCAGGGGAGTAGATGACCAGATCAGGGAACAACTTTCTCCCGAGGAGGCAGATCATTTTAAAAGGTTTTCTCCCTTTTTAAAAAAGCCATAAATATTTGACAGGCCTGGAAGAAGAAGCCTGATGCCTGAGTAGTTACTGTTCAGGGAACACAGAATGAAATCTCTATGCCCCAAGTGCTATTTTTACATCTTTTTTTTTTTCTTTTTTTTTTTTTTTTTAATATTGCATAAATGGTGACTGATTTTATGGTCCATGATTAATTTAGACACGGAATAATGGAAAGCCGTGAGCACTCACCCAGTTCAAAGGGCCATAACAGATAAATAATGTATGTTTACATAACTGTAATATCGATCTTGGTAACAAATGATTTGTAGAAAGTCTGCAGAAGCTGACTGCAGAGACATGAGAAACGCTCCTCCTAGGCAGCAGCAAGAGGGCCTTCAAGCAATGTGAAGTGGTTTGGAGGTCCACCTGCCACACGCTAGCCCGTTATGCCTGGAGAGGTGTCTAATCCCCTCTATCTGAACTCAATATATCTGAACAAACCCAGCTCAGCTGCTTCTCCAAAAACATCTACGTGCAGGAGAACTGAAATGGGAAATGGGTTTCTGGGTGTTTCTTAAACACTGCTGAATTCCCATTTTGGTTTTCCTGTATGTAGAAGTTGTCAGATAACATCTGTTCTTGCAGAAGAATATCTGTAGGTGTTCTCAGAGAAGAACATTTCTTAGCTGGAGCAGAAGGACCAAGGCTGGGATCAGAAGTACATCCCTGTCCAAATTACATCTTTGTTGTCCTACAGAAGTTCAGTGTCTGGACACTGGAACCTGGCCTTCGTCCACCATCTTCTCTGGAGTCTTCCCTGCAGATCCCCTTATTTCCTGGGAGCACCCAGCAATTCACCAACACCTCATGGTTCTCTGTTTACAGACAGCCAAACAGGTCCTTTGGAGAAGATGTGCTGACAGCCCCGCAGGTAGCAGCCCTCTGGGAATAGACTTCAGATGTCCACGACAAAGTCCCAGAGAGCAGGAGAAAGAGGCTACTTATCCTCCCGTAAGAGCAGGAGGAAAAGGACTTCTCCTCCTTTAAGAGCTCGTAGCCACAGAAGATGGAGGTTATCTACCGTGGTGCTCCCATGAGATGATAGAGCAACTTGGTCTGGTGGGAGGTGTCCCTAGGGCACGGGGGCTGGAGCCTGATGATCTTTAAAGTCCTTTCCAACTCTAACCATTCTGTGATTCTATGATTTACCTGCAATCAGGACAGGGCACATGCCACAGATGATAAAACATCTTGGCACCCCAAAACTCAGGGTTGTCTTTGGAATAAATAATACGGTCTTGCTTTTAAACTTGTCAGCTCTCGACTGGAGTATGGGTGCTGCATTCCATTAATTGTGATTAGATAAAAGGTGTTTCTCATTAGGAATCTAAACATTACTGGGGGAAGGATGGCATCCATAAGGGAGAGGGAGTAGAAAGAAGGAAAGAAAAACATAATTTTCAATAGGAAAGGCCAAAAGCAGACAACAGCCAGCACATTTTGCTGCCTTTAAGTGGTTTCTCTTTTTGCCCCAGAGATTGGTGGCTCTTGCCTCACTTGTCTTGTGCTGGACATAGAGGGGTAGTATCTTTAATTATCACAGGCAACGGCTATAACCGAACTGACAGAGGACACATTCCACATGATATATTTTAACCAGAGCAGAAAACCACTCTGGCTTTCTGATTGCCTCTAAAGGTTGAGTTACGCAATGCTTTTTCAGGAAACAAAATCTGCTAAAATCCCATTGTGTTTGCATATTTGAATACAGCTGAGCGAGGCGGTTCTGGCCACTTGCTGATGTGAAATGTCAGGGTAGGTGGTTATATAAATGTTATTTTTAGATGTGATAAAAAAAAAAACCAACAAAAAAACCCACCCCAAACCAAACAACACAACCCACCAAACAGTTCTTTAATGTTAACACATTTTTCTCCATTAGCTGTCTGGAACTAAAGGGGGGTTATGTATTTCAAGAAGGGATTGCATTTTGCTTGCGGCCTAATTGCGCATATGTTAATGGTTTGTTTTTAGAAAGAACCTTACCAGGCTCCAAGGCTGCCCAGCAATGATTTGGCTTTGTGCTGCACAGCCCCTTGCCCATAAAACTCTTTTATTCCCTGCACAGGAACCGCAGTCTAATAGCTCTTCTCCTGTACCTTGCCCACGTGGGAGGTCACTGTAGAGCCCAGGACTACCCAGAACCAAGTCCCACCTGCCACTTCCCCTTTTGGCATATCAAAATCCAATTTATTGAGCATTAACCCCATTTCTGTGTAATAAAAGTGAATAATAATTAGAAATTTGGTGGGCAGTTTGAGCCATTTGTCATGGCATGTGTGGAAGTGAAAGGACAGGTAGTTGGACTAGATGATCTTGAAAGGTCCCTTACAACCTAAGTGATTCTGTGACATTTGGCACAAGTAGAAATAATGGGTATTTTTTTTGTTTGTTTAGAGAGGTTTTTCCCTGTTTGCCATTCAGGCATAGACATTGGTTAGTCATTGGCCATCCAAATCTTGCCTGGGTTTCAGGCCAAAACAGGTCTGAGGGCATGGGCAAGAGGGACTCCTGTGATGCTGGGGATGGGCAGGGGGAACCTCAGGAGGATGGGGATGGCCAAAGAGGACCCTGTTATTGTGTGGGATGGTCAAGAGGGACCCAATGAAGCTGAGGTTGGGCAGGGGGGACCCCAGGAGGCTGGGGATGGGCAGAGAGGACCCTATGAGGCTAGGGATGGGCAAGGGGGACCTGACAAGGTCATCAGGGACACCAAGCCTGGCTGGTGATGGACTGTGGTGGTAGAGCAGCAGCGCAGGTCATGGTTCCCAATTTTGCACCCCACATTGGGAATGGGCATCCCCAGGAAAAAACCCACCAACTGTAGTTACAGCCAAGCCTTTTCTGCTTCAAGCACTGGTTCTTGGAAAAGGTTTCTAGTGGGTAAGCCAAGACATTCCCATCCATCCTGGGGATGGACACACAGATGGGTCCCTTTGCATGTCCTGGCATCATTGGGGAGACCCACGGGCAGATGAGGAAAGAAATGAAAAGCAAATCACAACGATTTGTACAAATCACATACGTCTTCCTGCAAACGCACTGTACGTGGGTGTGATGTCTGTGCCTTTGGTGGATTGGCTCGTGTAGATATGCATATTCCCATGAAATTGTGTGCTTCAGAAAATTGGTACCATTTCCACTAGAAGACAAAAGTTTAAGTAATTAAGTTTTTT
>BJBW01001895.1:0-20458 GCA_004320125.1 Scolopax mira
ATTCTTCATTAAAGTAGTTTAGTTCATTCTAAACTTTTGTATCTCCTTATCTCTTCCTCTCCTCTTGTTTGGGGGGGGGCGGGGAAGGGCCATCTGTTGGTTTGGTTGCAGTGATTTCAGCTAAAACCACAACAAAACTGTACCTTTGGATACCTAGATGGTGAGATTTTTACAATTGGTTTAGTAGTGCACTTGCATATAGGATGCTAATGATAAAAGAAATGGAATTAGAAGAGAGAAAAAATGATTGCTTGCAACTATAAGCTCTGCATGACCTTGAAAATGGAAGATCACAAAGGATTTGAATATATGGTGCAACATAGAAATGATTTAAAATACTCTTTAAAGAAACAGCTGTAGCAAGATGAGAAGAAAACAGATAATTGACACCAGATGTCCCTCTCAGATAGTGATGAAAGAGTAATTACAGAGGGAGAGATAGCATCCTGCAGAGAGCAGATGAGCTTTACCAGCAGCTCTACAAGAATGCATAGAGACAAACATGACAAGTTTCACCACCTCCTATAACATAAAATGAGACATGAAGAAAAAATCTTTCCTTATGCTCTCAGAAAGAAGAAAGTCATGAAGCCTTTAAGAGGAAAAATACCTGGGACAGATGGCATTACCAGTGATATCTGGTGGAGGGTGATAAAAGTTGGAGGGAACCTAGTAATCCAGCCAGAAAAGCTAATCAACTTGAACTACAGTGAACAAAGTGTCAAAAGACTATAATTGTACTATAATCACTCTTCTGCCTTTTTCAGAAATGCCAAAGGTGCTAAGAGACATACAGCCACCTTATAGACTTCCAGACATTTCTGATGTTGTTGAGCACATTAGCTGAGCAATTGACTTTTGTAACAGCTACAGTTCAACTACTCCAAAATAGATAAGAATACTTTATATCATGTTGATGTAGTAAACTACCAAATGCACATCATTTCATGAGATAGATAATGACTCTCTGACAGACTTTGTATCTACATGCCTAAGTAATACAGCAATATGTGAAAAATAAATTCCCCCAAATCAAACTGTGACAAAATGACACACTGCTCTACATACACTCCCTAGGGAGAGGATGAGAGGGATCATGAACTATATGTGACAGATGTTAGTCAGAGTGCTTAAAGCTCTACTGAGAAGCAATTACATTACAGTGATGAGGGTGGTTTGAGAATCTACAGAGAGGGGAAAGTATTGATAGGAATATTTTCAATCTATAAATAATAAATGTTTTCCCAAATTTAATAATTTTTTCATAATTTTAAAAGTTACTTTAGGCAAACCTGCCTGATTAGATTTTCTCTAAGTACCTAAACTTAAATTAACAACTTTAATTGCTAGTTACTTAAAAATATACATCTTTAATTAACTGATCTGCATTTCAGAGCTGCTGAATAATACTGCACCCCTTGATTATATGTCTATATCTTGTATTATTTTAGGGTACTGAAGAAACCAGCTTTTAAATTACCTTTTATTTTATGGTGTTTAGGGAGGGTGTTCTGTTTGGTTTTTTGGTTTTGTTTTGTGGGCTTTTTTTTTGTTTTGGTTTTGTTTTGTTTTGGAGGGTTTTTTTTGTTTTTTTGGTTTTGTTTGTTTGTTTGGCAATTTTTGTTTGTTTGTTTTTTCTAATTTAATTCTAGATTGTTAATGATATATTAGTCTAACAAACCAAAAAAAAACCAGAATTAGTTTTGAATTGAAATGAAATTAAATTAAATGAAAACATGAATTAGTTTTCATAACAAAGGTGCACTTCTATTTCCTGGGAAATGTTTAAACTATTTTTTTCTAATCAGCTAATCCAGGTTGGAATATAGAAAGGTGAAAGCATACCAGAGTTTTCTTGTTGTGTTGTCAAAATGCTTCCTGAGGACCTCTAATTAGATAGTTTTCTGTTAATACTATATTTCTACAGTACTCTAATTATTTGGTAAAAATATTTAGTGATAGGACAGTGAGGAAAGAATTTAAATTAAACTTCTGGTTAACTTCCTAGCAGGTCGGAAATATGGGAACCTTCCTCTCATGGGACAGTGGAAACACTATTAAATGACTTGAAGGAATGATTTAGTCATTACTAAGATTACACTTATGATTTAGTAGAAAAATAGAAAAATATCTTCGTCAGCTAAAGAGAGTCTTAACAGTACAGACTGCCTTGATAAATCAAGGCAGAAGTGTATCTATTCAATGAGCTTTGGATCAGAGCCATGGTGAATTAAACTGGTTCTTATCTCTTCTTTTAGAAAGCACTGGTAAAATATTTTGGATGTCAATCTAATGATTATGCTTTCTTGAACACTTATACTGATATGTGCAAAAGGGCATTTGTGCACTCAAGAAAAGCTCTATAGGTATATTTATGGTTTCTAGCAGAGGAATTTTCAGAGGGAAAATTCCTACAAGAATTTTCCTACAAGAAATATTTGCAATGAGGGCATGAATGTTTCACATAGGGAGCTCGTGCTCTTCAAATTGCTCTAAGCATGGATTTTAAATAAGCAGGTTTCCACTCTTGAATAGCACCATTGAGTATACTCCATCAAGACAACTGGCAGTCCAAACAAAGAACATTATCAAACACGTGTGAAATGGTAATTATGCAACTGTCATTAGTCAAATCAGCAGCTGTTAGAAGAAAACTCTAAGTGACAGATGGAAACATTCTTTTTCTTTTCCTTCCTCTGTTTCCATTTCCCTCCCTCTCTCCGCCTAGATGAGACCTTTTTTAAACTGGAACTGCCAGAAAAAGTGGGGCACTAAAAATAAAGATGAATCACTTTCTCTTAACTTGGGTTCAGCAATGCTTTGCAACTTTGTCCAAAATAAATAAATATTTTGGACATTGCCCTTTGATGGCCTCTGATTTTCTCTGTAAAGAGTAAATATACATTAAAACATTCAAATTTTGGTTTTTGGAGAGAAAGACAAAAATTTAAGTAAAGACAAGCTGTGTATTTTTTGAAAAACTTTATCTGTTTTTGTGAAAGGGACTACCATCTTTCTGAAGTAAAAATTTCTTCTTAGATGACTGCCTAGCTAAGTTACAATGCATATTTATTTTTAATAATTTTTTCCTTTGTAAAATAATAATTATTTCAATGGGATCAGTTACATTTAAGCAGATCACAGCCTCATAATAATATAAATTTTTTTTATTTATCGCAATAGATGGGAGGAATTATAAGACTTGACTGAATCAGTGATAGAAAATCATAACAAATTTAAAGCAAACTTTTTCAAAATTTGTTGTCCCCAAAAGGACTGAAGCAGAACTATCAAAATAGGCTTTGAAATGTTCTTGGTGTATTCAGAGCATTCAGAACTGCAAACTGTCAGATTTCTAAGAATCCAAAGGAATAGAAAGAAGTTCAAGATAACTGAAGGTTTTTATATGTGCTCCTTTTTCCCAAATCAGTAATTTGCACATAGGTTCCAACAGATTTTGACAATTAGGTTATACTGAAAATAAATGTCAAACTGTTAATGATCAGAACTCATTCCCAGTGCATGAACTTGAGTTTCCCTCAGCACAAAAATCAGTATTAACAGTGGCTACCACTATAAACTAGATTTATGTGTTTCTCCCCTTCTCCCATACATCCATATCTGTGTACACATTCATAAACTGGGGACAAAAAGACTGAGAAATGTATTAGTTTGCTTTTCTATTATTCACACGGTCTTGAAGCTATAGTTACAGAAAGAAGCAAATGATGCTTAGCAGAAATATTACGTAGGTAAGTAAATAGTACTTAGATGATAAGTGTACCACTGGAAATGTTTACTTTTTATTCAAAGAATACAGCTTTTACAAGCAACACACTGAGCCAGAATAGGTGATGTACCTAGCTTACCTCTGAAGTCAGCCTTGCCATTTCCAACATTACTAAACCCGACTCAGTGAATGAAGTCAACAGTTTAATTCCAGCCTCACTGAAGTCTGCTGCAAAATTTTGATTGATGTCAGTAAGTAAGTAGTTCTTCACACCACTCAGCAAGCACAGCTTGAAAAGAACAGTCAGTGTTAAAAAGATTTGTAGCAAATCCCTTTTCTAAGCTTTTTCCCCTTTTTTTAAAGTTCATTTTAGTATCCAACACGTTGCAGTCCAAAACCAACAAGGCTAAAGCTGACTCAGAAGAGATAATGAAATATGTCTCTTGTTTCTACTATACCTCTTTGAAAAAGTTATAAGTCACATAGAGAAGAGATGAATTGCATGAGAAAGATAAAATAGATTCAGTTCTCCATATTGGTGAGCTGTGGAAATGTTTAAAACCAGGACCATTTTCAAGGGGCTCACTATGAATTTTCATTTTGATTTGGGCAAGTTTATTATATATATCTTTGTTTTCAAAAGTTAGATTTCTGATATTTATCTTATATATACTATTTCTGATTTAAAACTAAACAAGTTTTGTGGAAAAATAACATGAATTTTTAGTTATTCCAGTTTTAAAATATCCAGAGCATGCAATGATTTCAGATTGCAGTTACTGCTTTCTGAAAGCGTCTTTTATATTACTTGTTGATGTCTAGAAGCTGTATCTGTTTTTAGGATTAGAAATCATCAAATGGACCAAAATCAATTGCTGACACTATTTTATATATATACATTTAATGATGAATCAATTCATTTTTAAAATTGTCTTAAGAGGTTATTCTTTGAGATAAAAAGGATAAGTAAATTACTCAATTTGTGAAATATAAAAAGAATATATTCCTTTTTACATGATAATTGCTGCCTCATATTTTTATAGATATATAAATATGCCAGTAGCAAAGATAATATGCTTTTGAAGATATCCCTGAATATTAGATCAAATAATATTTCAGGAAACATATACCTGATATCTGTATTGATGTAGCATGACAATGTCGATCCTATTTCTTAATTCATGTTCACAAGCTAATGGAGGAGTAGACCAGTAGCATGAATTGCCTGGATATTTAGCTGACTTGATTCATGGTGGTCATGAGAGCGGGTTTTATTGATGTTTTTTGTAATTTGAGCCTCAAAGAACTGCTCAGGATTGCGTAAGATCTCATAGTGTCAGGGCAGAAACTAGACCTGACACAGCAATCTATCTTCTGCCCTCATTTACCTACACAAATTTTCAAGCAGCCCAAGAACAATATTAAGAAATTGTTATAATTTTGATTTGTCTTATTGCTATTAGATTCTTTGTTAATTAGCTAGAACTTCAGCATGATTTATTAGTTTATCGCCACACATTATTTTTTTTATATCTATGTATAAAATGCCAGTAAGCACCTTCATGAAGATGCAGGTGTTTGTCAGTGAATCAGATGAGTATTTAATTTCTCCATTTCTCCATAAGACTATATTCCAAATTTTTTATATCTTCCCTTTTATGAATTTATTTTGGAGTCAATTCAGCTATCTTCTACAGCAAGAACTCTTTATGTTAGATTTATATTTAGTTCCTTTGATAACTGAGGTGTAGAATACCTAGTAAACCTAACACATGCTGGGTGGTTTAGGTCATGCTCTTGCTTCAAAAAATACTCTGAATCATTTTTGACAGTTTTATAAGCCTTCTTATATCAAAGCCATCAATAAAACATTCCTTATTAATTGAAAGAACATCTAATTTGCCCTTCAATTTGCCTAATTTGCCCTTTGGTATAAGACCCAAAGTAAGAATTTGGATTTTTACTTGTCTTTCTAACAGGTGTTGCTCAAAAAGAAAATGATTAACGCTTTTTTGATAGCTTTCTAAGAGGTAATGTATATTTCATTTTAAAAAAATCTAATTAACTTTCCCTATTAAGAAAGAAAACTGTGAAGAAACCTGACAAGCTGAAAAAGAAAGGCTGAAGCACAGTCCAAAATGGGCATTGGGCATGTATTTTTCCTGTCAAGTACAGTGTTTCAGAAAGCAAGTCCAAACCTCATCCTCCTGTGGGGACAGGATGATATGTTTGCAGACCCAAGAGTTAAGAGTCTCTCCTAGATCCCACAGTCAAGGCTGGTAAGACAACAGAAGTAGGTCCACTCTCTGTGAATATCCAGGGACATTCAAAGGACTTTAAAAATCTTTCTGTTTCTTCTGTCACAAGGCTTATCTACACATCAGTTACAAAACAGGAAGTAATATGTCTTTAATTTGTTTGAACCAGTCCAACTTGTGCATGCTGATATTTTCTACTAATATAGATTATGAGCATCATTGATTCAAAGCAACTTTGGAAAATTTGTTTGTCAATGACAAGTTTCAAGTGCATGTGTTCACAGTGTTACAATGGAACTGTAAATGGTAGTAATTTACTCCTGATGTAATGCAAGGCATGCAGGCAGAGGGACATAAGAAGATGAGAAAAAAAAAAAGAAAAGAAGTCTCCTTTACTACTTAACATTTGTGAGTTGTCCTTTTCTTTCCCAAACATGTGGGTCAATAGTCAATTTGGAGCATTTTTATAGGCGTCATTAAGAGTCCTTTCCCAACAAAATTGTGTAGCATAGAACCAAGTGGCTAAATGGTGTGATGACTGCAAAGGAGGAGATATTGCACAGCTGCTGTGCATCAGATGAATCTGGTCACAGGAGAGAATCAATACAGAAAAACAAAAGAAAATATTTGTCCCATAAGTCTTATTTCCTTACCACCTTGCTTTCCTTTTCTTTTCTTGCTCCATCCTAGCCTGGACACTATTAACAATTGAATCATGCTACTATAATTATCCCCAGACAGTCCTAGAATTTCAAAACTTACCATATTTTATGTGTCAAGACCAGTCTTAAGTTTGTACCTGGGCCTTCAAATTTTAAACTTTTAAAAGGTTTAAATGAAGAATACATGCCCCCTTAACATTTGAAAGACCACTATAATTAGAAAATTAAATAGCAGGTTGTCTCAGTAGTGATTATGTGTGGTGCTCTTCTTAAAAAAGAACTAAGAATAATAACAAATATAGAAATAATATAATGCAATATGTATGCTGGGGAAAATGGTGAGAAACTATCAGTTTAAACAGATGTTTTTGAAAAGGTTTGAAATATAGAAAAAATGAAAGTTTCTTACTGATTTTTAATAAAATATACAATAGCATAAACCCAGAGGAATAGCTAGTAAGCACCTCTCATTTTCTAAATGCAACTAAACACCTCATATTCCTATAAGTTAAAGTGAATTGCATAGAAATAGCAAATAGTGACAGCAATAATTACTGAATTTATATATTCATAGAAAACTAGGAGTTCATAAATATCAATGTCCTAAACCATATATACAATGTATGCTAGTTTTCAGTAACTATAAATTCAGTGGTTATGTCCAGACGCATCCAGTATTTACTTATATTTGTCTGTACAAATAAACAGAAAAGCTGCAAACATCTATTAAAATTGAAAAAATGGTGAAAATCTACTAATTATTTATAGTGAAGGGTTAAAAGTGATTATACTGAACATTTTACTGCTTCAGATAGGCACCCCAATTCTTTTTGCATCTTGTATTTGAGACAGAAGGTAACAGAAAAGATTTTTGCCTTTAGCAAAACTATATGCACCAAATCCCACAATTCTTTTCTCATCTCAGGGTGATATAATTGAAATGAGGCTTTATACATAAAAACATAGTAAAAACATTAGCATTTTCAGTGGAAATAAAAAAGATTCAAGTCTGGTTCAAAACAGAAGTCCTCTTAGTATTACTGAATAAATACAAGAAAATATATAAGAGTTATTTAATATATAAGTGAAATAAAACAGAATGCTAAAACTGTGAGAAACAGAGCACAGTAGGTTAACATGTTATATATGACAAAAGGTTGCCATATATGTAAATTATCTATTGTTTATTTTTAATTTGTAGAATTTATGTACTGTGATTAATGTAATATAAGGCTCAAAGGCCTTTCTTAAACTTAAAAAAATGATACAGGAAGCTATAACCATTTATAGTTATTTCACAACTAATGGGAATAAGTTTTAGACTGAATTCTTACTGGATAGAAGTACTGTCTTCCTGCATGTTTTTCAAAAATATCACACCAAACTCAAGCAAACAGATACCCAGGTGATGTGCTGAGGAGGCACTCAAAACCTGCCCTGCAATGTGTTGTTTTGGTCTTGGAAAGACCTAAGACCGTAAACCATAAGATCATAAACCAAGACTTCCCCATTTGGAAAGTTGTCTCAAAGTGGGAGGTGTTGGCAAAAGATGTTAGTATTGAATGGTCAAAATGGCGGGGGGGGTGAATAACACTAAGTGCTAAGACCTTTGAGACAATTGCTTCTATAAGGAAGGGAGATTCTCTTTCTCTGGGTTCACTCTGAAAGGGAAAGTCTCTTAGAAACAGGTATGACAGGGATTTGTACTTTTCACAGTAATTGAGGTTAACTTCTTAACAGTGCTTAGAGACATGGTTTAGCAGTGTTAAGTTAATGGTTGGACTTGATGAGTCCCTTCCAAACTAGACTATTCTGTGATTCTAGACAAGCCTGGGGAAAGTGTCAGTCTACAGCTGGTAAGGAAATGATTTCTTTGAAGTTGCTTTGGGAGTTGGTTGGTTTGTTTGTTTTTCTATCAATATGTATTCCTTTAAGTAATTAGTCCATTTTGTTCATACTTCAGGAAGATGATGACCTGGCGGAAAATAAACCATTATCAACATGAAGACAGCTTGTGGCTCCTGTAAAACACCAAGTGAAACTTGGGAAGGAAATGCAAATTGAAGGCTAGTGGAGTCAAAGGCAAATACTGTTAAACCAGAAACATTTATTAGTAGAAATTTTTTTAAAGATGTGAGTAGTATAAACATTTTTATACTTGTGAAGAATATGGTTGTTGTATCTTACTACTTGAAGGAAGGATTTACAGATATAATAAAACATCATAAACCAAGACAATTTTCTGTTAAATTTTTAATTTTTTTTTTTTGCTTGAATTTTAGTAGCTTTGTCTCTGTTACAGGGTGCTCATCAAATCTTTGAAAAGACAAATATCATGGAAAGCATTCCTTTTACCCATAGGTGTCTGCAAATCCATTCTGTTTTAATGGCAGAAAGAAGTGAGATTTCACAAACAGTGAATGCTGGCTTGATACTGTCATGAGGTTTTTGCTTCAGGCTGAAAAACAACAAGCAAGCAAGGAATACATTTTTTTAATGTCCCTGGCTTTTACCAAGATAATATAAACTAGAAAAATGAAGTTTGGTGGTGAGAATAGAGAACTAATATCACTGTGAACACCAATTTTTCTGTCACCTTCTTGTTCTGATACTCACTTACAAGGTTACAGCTGTTAAGCAATGCCCAATTTGCAGTCATGCTGGCTTACATCAACATTTTAACTTGCTTAACACATAGAATAGAGGTCTAGAGCTGTATCAGATTTAATGGAAGAAACAGCTTGTGAGTGACAGTAGTTTTTGGCTCCATCATGAGAGACTTGAAAAGTAGAGATATTACTCCCTTAATTCATGGCTAAATTTGTATATTTTTAGTCTGGAGATGTATTTCATGGAATATACACATGTCAAACACCTACTGGGTCTGGACTGACTGATGAAAAAGTCAGGGTAAGGTCTTACAGGGTCTTTGAATCTAAGTAAATCCTTGAGTTTGATTCTTTAGTTGCTTCACAAATATTTGACATATCAAATTCATAATAAATAAGCACAACAGAATTAAGTGGGAAAGTGCTTTTCTACATTTAATTAGAAATCTGTTCTTTACAGAGTTGTCTTACTGAAAAATATGAGACAAAAATATTGATCAGTTAGCAGGTAAATGCTCCAACGACTGTAATGAACACATTGCAGCTTTAAGCCTGGTCTCTTAAAGACTTTAGGAAAATCTACAGGTCAACTTTCAATGACTAATTCAAAGTGAAGGTGCTCAATTGTGTATGTATATATTGAAATGTATTCAGATGAAAAATACATCTGAGAGACAGGGATCTGGACATGTTAGAGAAGTGCAGAAAACTAACTCTGAGGAATGCTGTATTCCTTGTAAATTATTCACTCAAATGTAATAAATATGAAATAGTGTTGCAACAGCCATTGTGTCAATATCTCACAGTTCACTGAAGAAATATTGTACTTAAAGATTGAAGTAAAGAGAGGTAATGGCAACTGAACATAGATTATTTTTCATAGATTTCATTTCACTTTCTTTATATTTTCATTTCATTCCTTTTACAGTTACTGAAAAAAGGCAGATACTGGCCAAACCTAGCTAATTCTAGTAAATTTTAGCAAAATAAAAACATTTTGCTTTGTATTGACCTGAAAAAAAAAATTTGTATTTCTTCTATAATTGTTAAATGATATCGTGTTATTAAACAAATTCAGAAATACAGAAAACGTGGGTTTAGCAAAAGAATTACAATTTTAGTTATTCTCCTCCAGAAAATTACGCATGATATGACTTTACTAGAGACACTCTCATAAACCTTCTTGTAGAGATTAAACTTTCCTGTAGTTTCCACTACACTAAGTGTAACTACATTTTAGGATGATAATAGCATGTCTAATGCCACAGCAGATCAGATTGGGATTTTTTATTACTCATATGACATCCTATACTTTCAAGAAGAATTACTTTTCATAACCAATATGTCATCCACTCTCTCTAATTTGTTTGGAGGGAATATCTTTCCACCACTAAAATGCAATTGCCTACATCACCGAGAATCTCCACTTTGAAGTAAACCAAATGGAGTTTGATCTTCCACCTATGTATCTCGTCTCACCATCTATATTAACATTCAAAGCTTATGTGATGCTCATAATATCATTTAAATATTTACATTAATCCTCATAGCTTTGTAATGACACTTACAAGAAAGCAGCATCTCTCCTAGTTTCAGTGCTGAAACCGAAAGCTTTCCATCTCTTAAGACTGAATAGCAAGCCAGGATCAGAAATTGGTAAAATATTTTTTCCAATCTACCGCTACTCATTCAGAGGCAATAAAGTCCAGGCCTACAAAGGCCAAAGAGCTAACAGAAACAATTAGGAGCTCTCAAAGCAGTCACGCTTTCTTTGATCTGGTATAGCTCTTGAAAGATTCTTTTTTTGGATAAATCAAATTAATATGAAAACGCATAAACCTGCCTTGGACATGTAGGCATGTTCTCCAAAGTTCCAAAGTCTCACAAGAGACAGATGATTGTACAGCTCCCTATGTAGATAATCTGATGGAGAAATTTCATCTTGATGCAGAGCTCAGCCTTTGGTTTGGTTAGATCCAGGAACAACCATAAACCTAATCCTGACAAAAATCACTAAACCATATTCCTAAGGACTACATCAACTCATCTTTTGAACACCTCCAGGGATGGTGCCTCAACCACTTCCCATTCCAATGCCCAATAACCCACTCCATGAAGAAATGTGTCCTAATATCCAATTTAAACCTCCCCTGGCACAACTTGAGAAATACATCAGACTTTGCAAGTTGAGTATGCACCAATTAATCTGCAACACCTGTGAGATGAGCATATACTCATTACCTCTATCTTATGGACGGAAAAAAGAAAAGAAAAGAAAACAAAATAACAATCCAATCAGAAAAGCTAGATGGATTTGCAGGAGGATGAAGATTTACAAAAATACTAGATCACAGAATCACAGGATCAGGGACAAAATTTCCATGATTGCCATAGTTTTTAGTTCTGGCAGTATTTCCTCAGGAATTAAATACTGCAGTGAACATCCAAATACTACAAGCCATTTATATACAGAACAAACCCTCTATACACAGAAAAAAAATTTAAAAAACCCATAACTCAAAGATAACTTTACTTATTACATCACACCAATTTCCTTAGATGACATGGTGTGCCTTAGTTCATTAATTGTTTGTAGTTTTATTAGTTTTTTTTAAGATTTTAACTCTTGCATATGAAATCACAATATCTCCATAATTTGAATGCAAACACTAATTGTCAACTGATACTTTGTAGTTCCCTTCTCTTACCTCTTGTAGATTTTTTTTAATGAAAAAAGTAAACAATCTATTTTCTAAACATGCTCTGGAATTTACATTGATGTTATATCACAGACCATTTTCTGCATTTAGTCATATGACAAAATGCAGAAAGATACCATGTGTTGTCAGGACTAATTAAAAAAACAAAAACAAACAAAAGAAAAGAGAAACAAGTAAATGGTTAGTAAAACAAAGTAGAATACAGATGTTATGTCATGGAAATGCCTGCATCAATTGCTTAACTACTCTGTATATGACACATACCATTGTTGTTGGTAGATGCAAAAAAATTATCAGAAAAAAGTTCAATAATGCAAGAGAGACAAGAGACAAAAAATACTCATTAATTTGTGTTCATATGCTCTCCAGACTGTAAATTGAACACAGAAATTCTAATACGTTTGCTTCTCAGAAAGAGGGGAAGAGGAAGAGTGGTTGAAAATGTTACAGATATTTTCTGTAAGTGATGGCCTGACAGAAAAAAGGTCAGCCCTTTTTGCTGACCTGTCTTGCCCTAGTACTTAATTCTGTTCTACCTCAATTTGCAACATATAAACTTGCAGAAAATAAATATACCAAGGTCATGATCTCCGGAGGGCTCTCTCTTGACTAGATGACTCTGATGCTTTAGGAATACTAGTGCTGTTTCCTCCCTCAACTCCATTTTTTCTTTCACTCAATTCTTCCTCTCCCTTTTCACCAACCATTGGTGTGGAGGCTTCATAAAATTGCAGGATTGCCATTGTAGACATTGAAAACTCTAAACACCTGTCTTAAAAGCATATAAGAAAGGAATTAAACTTGGGTTCCTTTTAGTTGATCTCTGATTATTAGATTTTGAGGATAGAAATGGGTTACTTTTTTATTTACAGAAAGGAAATGTCTTTCTACAATATTTATGAATTGCATTGTGATGTTCAGCTATTTTTTGTGTAAAACCTTCTGATGTTATTGTTGTTGTTAGAACAAGTGACTTGAACTGTTTCACTGAAATATTCATGTGAAAATCCTGTTAAAAAATGCCCAGTCATCTTCAATGCAACCAGAGCTTCCATAGCTGTTCTGGTGTAATTGAGGTGCAACACCACGTGAAGGAAGCTCCCAGGCACTCTCACATGCATTCACCCACAGAGCATGAGGGTGAACAAGAAGTGGGTGCGGAAAGGCAATTCTAGGTGACAACCCATTTCTCCTGAGGCAAAGTACTGGAGACTTCCTTCTGTCCTGGCCATTACCTGATCCTACCCGACAGGTGACATGAGTGCCATTCTTCAGACTTCTTGCAGGTGCACCAGAAAAATCCTGTCAATGACTCTGTGTACATGATCCAACAGAGAGTATGAAGTTCATTAAAATGAGGGAGCCATCAAGAGTGTGTGTAGGAGAATAGGAAAACATAAATAACAGACACATTCACTTCACTGTGATTTAATTCTCTTATTTTCCTCTTCACACAGTACACTGTGTGAAGTTTTCTTCATTTGTTTTCTTTGTCTTTCTAGAGTGCACTCGGAAAGCAAAAATGAGACAATCTTCTAGTGATTAACTGGTAACCAGACAAAATTACTGTTAAACTTTTTGAAAATATCTTCTGATTTCATTCAACTCTGTTCTTGAGATCCAATTTAATACTCCTGAGAAAATAATGTTTTCAGAATCTTGAATGCTTTTTCTCATAAAAAGACCTTAATATGGCTGTTGGATCCCTTCAAGGTGTTTTATTTGTGCATCAGAAAATGAAAGCATCTAAAAGAGAGATGCTAAAAGTTACGTTGTGACTCAGCGTTGCAGTGTGATTGCTGCTTCTGTTTTCTCAAGAAAAGAAGGACACACTGGCATTCATTTTTCTAGAAGTTTTTTTCTGTCTTTCAGATTTATTGGCTACTACAGATGTAGAATCTATTTGCAGTTATGATTCTGTTGCCTTTATGTCAGTGGAATTAATGTTCTGGTGTTGAGTGTTTTTTTAGAGCTATGTATCCGCTAACCATACCTCTCCCTTGCTTGCTGTGGAGGAACATACACCAGGCCAGATACAATCAGTTATATACTGAACTGAAGTACGACTTAAGTAACTGTAACTGAACACTGTGCAGGAATTTAAATTGTGAGTGATCCATGAAACAATTTTTTTTTTTAAGAGGTGTATTTCTTCTAATTACATCTGTCAGTAATTTACTGTTCTGCACCAATAAGCAGTTAGATAGTCTGAAAAAAGAGAAGTAATATTTGCAATTTGTGAGCAACCATGCATTTCAGAACAAAAAGCTAAGAGTTAAGGGACTAGATTATTAATCCTGTGCTAATACTGCAAAATACTTATTTCTGGAGATAAATAGGTCTTCTCAGCTGAGAGGTGCACACAGGGGTAGAATATATGTTGTTTAAGTAATGTCAGTCTGCCCCTGTAATTGTAAAGACTAGCTAGTCTAATGAAGACTAGCAAGTCATGATTTGACAGAAGTCTTTTGCTCTGCAGCTGACACTAACTTGCTAAAAGGTGCTTGATTAATTATAGCATTGTAAGATAATGCATTGTGAGCCCATACCAGGCAAATTACTCTTCACGGAGCACTGACAGCATGTCTCTCTTCCACCTATGTAATTTATGCTGTGTGTAACAGTCACTGGAAACACAGACCCCCTGAAAATTAAAGCTGCAAAATAAGAAACACAAAGCAAGCTAGATTACAAACTTGAGACCATTTCTCATGGGCTATAATTATAATCACACATCAATCCTCCAGGCTAGACCACAGCCTCTATAAGGAATAACGTGCCAAGGAAAGTCCAGCGCAAAACATCATTATCTGTTACCTAGACTAAAACATACTTCACCCTATCTGATTGACATTGTTTCTTTTCTCATATATTTGACAAAGACACAACAGTGCTTACCTTGCAGCAGTCTTTCTTTGTTGTGATCTGTGATATGTCTGCACTGTTTTCCAGCAGCTTTCTACCTCCTTTTTAAAAATAATGCGTAATGGTAAGTGCTGTACTTTCATAAGTAAGAACATAAAAGGTTTCTGTAATCCAGCATTAAAACAAACAAACAAACAAACAATCATCAGGAAAGATATTGTTACATTATTGTCATCTGCTGGTAATTAAACAGGAGAAAATTCTGTCTAAAATCATGAAATAGACATATCATCATTGAGCATCTAGAGAATTTTCACTGCTGAACTCTTTAATGGTGAAAAGATCCAAATCCCATTATAAAAGAAGGAGGGGAAGACCTGACAACCAGAAAAAAAACATCTAAGTACTCTTTATTCTGCTCCTCTATCCATTCTGGTAAGATTCCACCTGGAGTGCTGCATCTAGCTCTGAAGCCTTCAACAAAAGGACATGAACCGCTTAGAGTGAGTCCAGAGGAGGGCCACAAAGATGATTAGAGGGATTGAACATCTCTCCTATGAAGACAGGTTGAGAGGGTTGGGTTTGCTCAGCCTGGAGAAGAGAAGGCTTGGGAGAGAGCTTATATTAGCCTTCCAGTACTTAAAGAGGACCTACAAGAGAGATGGGGAGGGATTCTTTATCAGTGAGTGTAGTGATAGGACAAGGGGTTACAGTTTTAAAGTGAAAGAGAGGAGATTTAGATTAGATACTAGAAATAAATTTTTTACTGTGAGGGTGGTGAGACACTGAAACAGGTTGCCCAGAGAAGTTGTGAAGGCCGCATGCCTGGATGTATTCAAGGCCAGGATAGATGGAGCTTTGAGCAATCTGGTCTGGTGGGACCCAGGGCAGGGGGTTGGAACTAGATGATCTTTAATGTCCCTTACAACCCAAACCATTCTATGAGTCTATGATTTACAAATAAAAGATTGTTTTCTTAGATTAGAATACCCAGGAAAATTGCAAAGAACCTGGAAAATGAAAACATAAACCAAACAAAAACACTAGACTTCCAATCAAGCAAAGAGATGGAGAGAAATGAGATTTGACTCTAAGCTTCCAGTGTATCAGTGAGTTTATTGAAATTAATTTATCTCAGATCTCAGGCAATGACAAAATTCTTTAACATGAAAACTAACACTGCATTTAAAATCTTTCTGGACCCTCCTCAGCTGACAAGCAGCTGAGATTATTTTGTGCTCCAGTGGCAGTAGACATTGTTCTAACAATGAGTACCTGCCTTCTTAGGACATGTAATTTTCTATAGTGCTACTTGGAAGGAGAATCTAATGGAAATAGTTGCCTAATATTAAAACCAAGCAAGTGGTCAATGGAGGCAAATATGACAGAAAGGTTAGATAAAATGTCAGCCTAACCATTGCATAGAGATCAATCCTTGTAGAGAAACAAATACACTTTCTAGAGATTGCAACATGGTAGTGCAGTTATACACCAGTGTTCATTATGTTCAGGTTACAGTGTCCAGTTAATGCATCATTGGTGGTAAAGTGTCATGTAACATTATAAGTTGTATATCACACTAACAAAACTATCCTTTTGCTGATGTAGAAATCGAGATAAATTATTCCAGGAAAAGCAACAAGATTTGCACTTTGTATGTATATATGTGGGTTTTTCTTTACTTGCAGTGTTGGCAAAGTTCAACATTAATTCAACATTAAAACCCCAAGTCAGATATTTTTAGCCTTGTGGAGGACTTCAGTTAATGGGAATGAAATTTCCTACATTTTTTTCCCTGGGAATTTTGACACATATGATTCATAATAAAAATGGATAAATAAAAGAAATAACTCAATATTTAAAGCTAGTACTCCCTGGAACTGCCATGGTCTGGTAGCTGAAATTGTCACAGGCATAAACCTCCACAGTCTTGTTTTAGGAAGAAAAGACTTTTGTCAAAGTCTGGGGATCCGAGAACTGTGGACTATGCATATATATGATAATAGCTTTTGACTGCACTTTAAATGAAAATAACTGGCTCAGAAGCAACATTAGACTAGGAGTACAATTGAAAGGACAGCTAGTGAGAAATTTTCACATCACCGAACCTGAGAATTTCTTTTTAGATGTTAGATGTGTATTTGGAGCAAGTGTGAATGCCCTTTTTTACAGAAGTCCTTTTACAGAACATACTAGTTATAGAACTAATAAACGTACAGAACTAGTTTACTTGCAGACTAGTTTTATCAAGTTGCATATAGAAGTGCTGATGTGGTTACGTAATGGTTTCACTCACAAGAAGAAATTATTTAATTTACTTAATAATACATAAACATTTCAAACTTTTATTTCTTAAATGTTTGTTGACTCTTGTTGAAAAGCAAACTTTATAAAGTAAATAAATTTAGACACAGGAATTCATTATGAATTGCACACTGACAATTATGATACTAAATCTGTTTTCCATTGTACTTCTTTGATATATGGTCAATAGGCTCTGTATTTGAAAGCTCAAAGAAGTGTTCAAGTTTTTATCTGTGACTTCAAATTTTCAATATGAAAAAAATGAGATAAAAAGATCTGTCTGGGCTATTTTCCTATGCTACTGTAAATTTGTTTTATAGAAGATACAATATAATCTTGTTTGAGTCATGTAGTCACTTTTATATAAGTAAACAGAATTCTATTATGTCAGTTTCTATATTTCATCTCAGATAACTTTTCTTCCATTGAACAAATTCCATTGGATTTTTTTGTTTTCTCAGGGGACCAAAGACTGTTTAAACAGACTTTCTTGGTTTTTACCCTTTGCTTTTAGTTCTCTTGCCTTAAATCTATACAAAAATTGCATCTTATTTGTTTGTATCCTTTTAGTTTTTGGCCCTTCATTAATTTTTCAGATAATTGTTTTATTCTGTTTGTATCTGTCATCAATCCTTTGCATTTGTTCCTCTTCATGTAGCAAGTATACTTATGATTTCACAATCCATACCCAGTCCATTGTAGACATACATTAACATCTCATGATTATTTAGATATATTCACACATAGATCTCAAAGTTTTTGTATTCATTCCAAAATCTTCAGAGGAGTCGTCTTTGACACCTGCCTCCTTCTATCTAACACCGTAGAATTGCACTCAAAATAATTAAGCCAATTCCATAATTCCTTGAATTAGTGTATATACCCATACTAACACTTACATGGATTTTTGAGTTTTATGTACTGTGCAGCTGAGGTTAAAAATAGCTATTATATTCTCAGACTATTGAAGATGTTATGTTTTCAGATGGGGAAGAAACAGTTAGACACTTATTTTACAGTAGTGAGTACAAGGAGACTTGTATTTGAACAGTCTTGAGATCAATCTGCCCCACCTTTGTCCATGAAACAAGCAAACCTTATGACCCTCAAAAGGCTTCCATTTCTAAAGGTTTGTTTGATTAAATGACAAACCGATAGGAGAACTAACCATATTTTGACTAGAAAAAACTTTTTTCTTCTAGCAAAAAAAAGACGTAAAAATCATGCTCCTTGTTTACTTACACATGCAAGATATGTCTTTTCTTTTGCCTTGCTCTTTAGAACAGTCATTCTCAATCTCTTCCTGCCTTCTGGGTGCTAACGTAGTTTAATCTTCAGCATGATCCCCAAGGCATGTTTTCAGATCTCTTTCTTGAGGTAGGAAAGCCTGCTGTTCTTTCCAGAAGTTTTCTAGCAGTTGAAAGATTCTTGCAAAATGTCTTTCTGCCAGCCCAAAGTTCCTCGGGTGGTACATCCTTAGTACAAGTTCCCAAGGAAGGGTATCTCCTCCCCTCCAGCTTCTGCTCAATCCAAAGCATGCCAGTTGTGACAACTGCAGGTCATATGAAGCTCAACTGGAAAAGTGTGTCTTGGAGTGCCCTTACTATCTACAGATGCTCTTCAGCACTGGTGCTGTGGGACCATCAGAAGGAACCCTGCAGCTGCGTGTGGCATGGGGCCTTTCGTGCGGACTGCTTTGCTCTACATATTTTCACTGCTTTCTAATGTAGACAGGTAAATAGTAATATACAATATTACTTAATAAATGGTAATGAGCCAGTTAAAACAGTGATGCCATCATAATACTGAACAGGAGAGGGAAAACTATTTTCTCCTAATGCTATTGTACTTTAACCCACAGTCTTTCTCTAGTCTGTATGTTTATTTTTCCCTTCTAGTTTGTTTTCTTTTGTCTTCAAGAAAACTTTGCACTTCTTTTGTCTTTTGTATGTATTAACAATAATAACTTACATTTTAAATATATATGGTAAGCTAAAATATGTCTCTGGCTTTAGCACTGTGAGATGTGTAATTTTTCCTCTGGATTTGAAAAGGCGTCTAGTCCTGGAGGTGAAGTAGAATTACTCGATCCTTGAGCTGTGGATGTGATTTGTAGAAGACCTTTCTCCAGATGATAAATCATCTGTGTCAATCAAAGTCCACCCTTCACTCCAAGGATGGTGCATGTTTCTATAAACTGCTTATAAAGATCTTTATGAGTTAAGAGTATCAAGATGCTTCTATATCATGAAAATTTGCAGAACATATTTCCTACTCCGATATTAGGAAAGAAATACACTGTTAGACATGTCTTAGTCACACATCAATTGAAAGGTTAATTTCAAATGAAGTCATAAATTTAGCAGTTGTCTACTCACCTATGCATCCACTCGTTGCTAGGCAAGGTTTAGTCTAGAGACTGACAGAGAGGTTGTGACTTAACAGACGTGATTTGTGATTGTTGTCTCTTAAAAGTTAATTTATCCATCTGTATTTTTTTTTTTTTGCATTCTTATTTACAATGTGGATTGCAAGAAATATAATTGAAGCCCTTCCATTCCCTTTAAAATTAAGGTTGGAAAACTATTGAAAAAAGACATTTCATTGTAAAATATCAGGACCTCAATCTTTAGATAACCTGAAAATAAGCTTAACAAATAATTTATAAGAAATAATTGACTTACTGAATTTTTTACAGTTCTGGAGATGAAAACAAAATTCCAGAATATGAGCAAATACATATATATTTTTCACTGAGTATTTCACAAAACATTTTTTACTACAGAGAACATTCAAATCAAATTCCAGTCATTACTACTGTGTGAATTAAGGCTGCTTAAATTTATATTACATATGTTACAAAAAATGTGTATTGCATTTTATTATAATATTCCCAGTTAATAGACTTCATTAAAGTAAGAGAAATTTAGTCCAGAAAAAGATATAAAGCCATCTTATCTTTGTGATGGGTCAAATTGTAAATTTTATGATTCAATGAAAAGTTTAAATTGTCGTAGAAATGACACTTGTACATGCTGGTTGTCTCTCTTGAGACAATCAACAGCAATTGAAAGTTCATGGAAAGAAAAAGAGAATACTGACAATTTGAAATATTTTTTCAAGTTGAAAATGAAATATTTTTTTTTTGCAATTCAGTTCTCCTGAATTGCCTGAATGTAATATTTATTACATGTTCTACACAACGTCACACAGAAGTCCTTAACACTGCTAGTGTCGTGGTTTGGCTGCAGATGGGAACAAAGGACCACGTGGCAGCCACTTGTACAAATCAGAGTCCCCCACCAGCGGC
>BJBW01001895.1:21023-82318 GCA_004320125.1 Scolopax mira
TTTACAAGCAAAGCTTGACTGTGAAGTCCCACAAAGACTCCATTTCTTCTGTAGACACGCAAAGCTGTGACCTCTTACATGTCATGTTATTAGAAGAATTAACACAGCTAATCCACAATCAAGCTGATCTTCATGTGGGTAATGAAGGTCTAACAGTGTTTCAGGATTCTCATTATGTTTTGCTGGAATACTGCACAACTACATTTTTAAGTGTCAACTGAAAAGTTAAATATAAACATAAAATTTGAAAAAATCATCTTCACTGAGTTGAGTCACCATCCTAAAAAGCTGTTACCCATTAATTGCATGCAAATATAGCATAACTGTGGGATGACAAACCTCAGCCTGTTACTCTGAGACATTCTCGCTACAATACAGCTCCCTTGAAGTCTTACAGAAATGAACCCGGGGCTCCTGAAGTATTAGAAGCCAAGAGAGAAGCATGAGTGAAATAGCTCCAAAGAATTAAGAGGTGTTCCTCAAAAAAGTGGCACGGTTGACAGCTCAACTGAAGTGCTGAAGTATGCAAACGGGAAAAGTGTGCTGATAAAATACTGCTAGCACTAACCTACCAGAAGTTACAGAGGTTATTCTTGTGATTAAACTAATGAGTAAAAAGAAAATCAGATACATATTATAGCATAGCAAAGGATCCTTAGGAATACTGAAGGATTTAAGAGCAAAAATTCTTTTATAAACATCATCCTCGAAAATCATTTGGAATGATCAGCATATTAGTGCATGACAAGCAGAGTATACAAAATTAGGCCAGTGCAGAGCTGCAATTGTAATGTAGCATGCCTGGACAACACTGCTGTGATTCAGGTAGCCATACCCTGCTCCACAGTCCTCAGACATCTCAGTCTTCTAGACAAGGCAGTGCAGAATATAATAAGGAAAAGCTAAAGAAAACCCCACTCAGAGGCAGAAGCAACAAAAACAGGGATGCTTTGCCTTGGTCTGTTCTCTCAAGACCTCTCCTGTTTGTCCTTCTCTGCTCCCTTCATACTCTACATACCCTACATACGCTTACCACTATACTCGTCTTTCCCTGTCCTCTTAATCTCCTTCCCTACAATATCTGTCTCTCTACTGCTCCCATTCCTTTCCATCCTTCTCAGTTAGAGTGACACACTCTAACTAAACTCTAACCAGAAGTTTGAAAAGAGGTCCCAAAAAGGTAGCATCTCTTCCCTAATATTGTCCTCCTCCTGTCTATTTTGATAGCAAACTGTGTGAGATATTGATTGTCCATTATGCTAGCGTGTACATTGACGAAGGCAGGGGAGGTGCTGTCATAATAAACCTGATTAACACCTCTGCAGCAGCAATAAATTAACTCTCTGCTACTATGAGATACATATGAGGGACAGAAAGACTAAACAGGTGACTGAGGAGAGATAGGGAAAAATGTAATATGGAGAGACTATCCTGGAGGAAAAAATCTCACCCCCCAAAAGAATCCAAAACCCAAGCAAAACTCCAAAAGCATTACAGAATGGATATTGTTATAATATCCTTTTTGTTATATCATATTTGATGAATTTTTGTGGTTGGGACTGATTACAGAAGAGGATTCAGAAATATAAATAAAACCAAAGAGAAAAATGTACTTGGCCTCAAATAATTTCTGAATTAAAACATTAAACCAGCTGTGTTTACATTGACCTTCATGAGATCGCTCAATTATTTTCATCTCTGGGGCAAAGCAAATAATTTTTTGTATGTAGTAAAAGCATTCATACAAACCATGACAATTTTTTTATTTTTTTTATTACTGATTCAAATTCATTAAAACGACTCACATGCAATCAAGGCATTAATTTTTAATTAATCTTAGGTTTTAATATCTGTGTAGAAGAAAACAACTTTATAAGGCTTGGTCTTAATTATAGTGCTTTGTCTAGAACAGTAAAAAATAATTATTTTTACTTCAATAGATTAATTTTTAAAAAATAAAATTGTATAAATGTATTTTAGTATTTTGCAGGCAACATCATGGAAACAAAATAATCACAGTATTTATAATGGAAGCATTATAGATACTGTGATCTCAAAGGAGTTTGTGACTACAAAGGGGCTTGCATCCAGAAAACATCAAGTTAATTCAGGTTCCTTCAAAGCTTTATTAATAGGAATCCAGAAAATGGAGACATTTATATTGCTAGATGTTCATGACATTTACTTCACTGTATTTTGGCTTTTATTTGCAGCATAAGGAGCAATTTTCCCTCTCTCTCCCTCCCTCCTTCCCCAGTTCATTTCTTCTGAATTTTCTCAGTGAAATGCCGATTGTTACATTTTGTAGTGCACAGGCTGGGTCACAACAGGGGTGACAAAAACAGCTATGAAATGGTTATCGGGACTGAGGCAACAGGAAGCAGCTACCAGTATTCTAGGCCTCAGTGACTTTAATTGTGGATTAGCAGAGTTTGGACAACTCCTACTAAAAGGTAATTTCTCTTTTCCCATTTTTCCCTTTCTCTGAGATTTTTACCATCTCATTGATGTCTGTCTTTAAATGCTAAAGCTACTGAACTAGACAACATTGCTATATTATAGAACCACATTCTAGAGAGTGAACACTTTATGTGGTCAAGAACCTATTCTCAGTGCAAAATTGGAAGAATAAGGCTTATCTTTGAAGTTGTAATTTTTTCCAAACTCCAGTAACTTATCTTAGAAAAATTAACCTTATTGTATCAAGAAAAACTTATTTCATGTTTCCTTACTGAGAAATGAGAAAGGAACAGTAAGTTTTACTCTGACTTCTGAGACCCCCCTGGTAACAGAGCTATTATGCATAGCTCTCTGGAAGTCATTTACAGCCTTCACAGGAAGTGAAGTTTTAATTTCAGATCTGAGGTCTGCTGTATCAGTTTACTGCCCTTTAAATGGTCTTCTGATAAACTCAAACCAAAGAAACTTTTGCGCAAAGAATAAGTTGTAATATAGTTTTGTGAATGATTGGTCTTGTTAGGGTTTGTGTTCTAGGGACCTTAGGGGAATATTACAGTTATTACATTGCAGTTAGTTACAGATTGTGCAGGTAAAATTTGACTGAAAAATTAACTAGTATTTGGATGTGTTTTAACATCGTTGTAGGTGTTTTTCTCACATAATCTGTCTGAGAATAGAACTTTAAAAACAGAAACAAATATATTCACACAAAAAAACCCCAGTACAGCAGAAAATCCCACTTTGTGAGATCTGTTTTCCTCAAAAATATTACTTCCCCATTTTAAACTTACTTTGCTACGAGAAAAAACATTACACATTATTTTGTTTGGTCCTCACTTAACAGTATTGATGTAATACAGATTTTGGTGATGATGTATTTTTATCATGTAGGTACTTAATTTCCTATTCAAACAAGTTTATTTCGATTCAGAATAGCTCATCGGTCTTCTTTGAAGAGCTTACAAAGTAAGAAAAGCTGACATAAAAAGGGACAAAAGATTATAGCCAGCCAGGCCTTTTCTGTTTGCAGATTTGCAGTTTTTAATGGTACAGAATGCATCCGTCGAAGTATTTAAGAAACACAAGGGAACATAAAACCAAAAAAAACCAGCTCAGACATACACATGATTGTAGTGAAAGCAATAATGGATAAGAGTAAATCAATTAGTCTTGATTTCTTTTGTAACAGAACAGTGAAAAATAATTTTATCCTGAACCAGTTCTTTGAGACAAGTGATTTATACATCGACATATCAAAAAACACGTTTCCAGTATGTTTACATCAACACCTGTGTTTAGTTTCCTTTTCTCTTTCCCTTTATTTTTCAACATCTCTTAAATCTCTGTGGATCCCTAGGTGAATGCATTTAAAATGATTCTAGATTTTCTGTTTTAGATAGTAGAGATAAATTAATGTTCATGCATATGTATGCATGCATATGTTTTATATATATATAAAAATTACTTTTTCCCTTCAAAATGTTAATTGAATCTGAATAAAGATCTAAGCAAGACATAGTTTCTCTGTCTCCAAATGGAGTCATGTACTATGACTGAAGACTTCATAGAGCCACTATAACTTTGCTAACAAGATGACACTTGTTAGTTAGGATATAGTAACAGCATGATTTAATTTAGTGCTCTAGTAAAGCACTTGGCTCTGGTTGCAGGTGAAGGATTTCATGGCAGCCCTGGGGTAGAAGTCCTTCTGGTCTGGTTTGCCACAGGGATATATGTATATATAAGGATATGCCTGTGCCACCTTGTCTTGTCTATATACCTTAGGCCATCTCACACCTGGCTCTGCTCAGACATAGAATGGTCCTGCTTGTTGCCTGTCCAATACAGAGGCCATATTCACACCACACAAGTCCAAGCTTCAAATTTCAGAGCTGTTTTCGCTAATCTGCCCAGTTTTCTCCACTGACTACACTGTGAACCTATGAAATTTTTAGGAGCTGAAACTGGCAATGTGGATATTTCCCTTACTCAACTCTCTGTCTTTTAAACAAGGTTAATTTCCTCAGGATTGCAAGGAACATGGATCAAAGTGCATTTGGTTTCTTCCTCTTGCTCACCTCTTCAGTGGTAGCAGATCTTTCATCTAATTTTTAGAGCAAAACCTAGAATTTCTAATAACAGAGCAAGGGGAAGCTAGAGCCAGAAGGTGAAAAATTAACAAAATTATTTATTTTCTACAAAATACAGTTTATTTGATACATAGAGACCTCCTTCTAATTTTATGTGCTAGTTTTTTGTAAAAATGAATTTTTACCCAACAAGTGTACTACAATGCTACAAAGTATAATAAACAGTGTACAGGAGTATTTTGTTTTATTATTTTGCTCTTTTTAAGGGGTTGATTCCTTGGTATTTCTCTATCCTTTTGTAATATGTAATGAAGAAATTAATTTTAGTTAAAATATCTCATGTATACTTTTCTCTCTCGAGTTCAGATATTAAAAAGATATAGAATAAGTCTGTTTTATGCGTAGTGTCAGTGCAAGAACTGATATACTGTCTAGTCTATGGAAACATTTTTTTTTCTAATTTTATGTCAATACAATTAATGCAAGACTTAAATTGCCATGATAAATCAGAAGATGACACAGGACTAAAACACATTCTCTTCACACCTGGTACTTCAAAAAAGCTTTCCCTAAAGCACCCTAAATGTTAAAAATGACCAATTGTCAATTAAGCTGACAGCAGATTATAAAAATTCAGTATGCATAGCAGGCATTTTTCTAAACACTGCATAAGTGGAATAGAAACCTTTGAAGAATAATTTACACATTAAAACAAAGGACTTAAGGAAATTGCCTGGCGTTAATTAGAAAAAAAGAACAGTCAATTATAAGACTAAAAATAGTTTTAGAAGAGGGAGCTACAAATCAGATTTTTTCAGTGGAATTGGAATAGTCCAGAGCTCTTCGTTGTGATTCTTACCAACCCATGAACTCAAAGCTAAAGCAAAAATTATTTGTTTCAGTACAGATAAGATATTATATTAATTTATACAATAAACAGTAAGTTCAGCAAATAGTTATAGAGAACTGTTAGGAGAAAAAACTCTAAAGATTATATATTGTATCAAAACTCCATGTTTCTCTCCATATTTTTTGAGTGTACTCCCTTTGTTACTTGCTAGTTTTAATGAAAATATAAGAATTTTTGCTAATTAAAACCATTTACAATTATCATACAAGAATTTTGGAATAATAACTCCTCATGCAAAGTACCCAAGACTTTTGTTTTATTATATATAAACAGGTCGACCTATCAGTGTGATATATAGGCTGTCCAGAGTTTTCCCAACTTTTTGTTTCTTTTTCATGTGCTTCTGAACAACACCCATGGCAGCATCATTGTCTTGCCTCCTGTGCTTGTTGGTGTTGAGTGTTTATCTCTTGTAATGTCCTGAAGGGTTTTTGGGCAAGGGGAAAGATTTATTTGGTTTTGCTTTTGTACTCCAGTCTTTAACATTACAGCAATGTTTATAATACTACCAAACATGAACTTTTCACGCTGTCATGTGACTTCCCACAGCCTGTTGTGCTCAGCATGCTTTCTGTAAGGGGAAACATTGATTGATAGATTGATCCATTACAAAAATAGAAACTCTTATACTGTATGTGTTTTCAGTTTGTTCATGCATTGTCTATTTGTCCCATGCCAATATCCAGTTGTAAAAAAAACCCCAGGTTTTTCAAATTATAATTTAGATTTTTACACCTGGGAAAGCTGTTGATTTTCCATTTATCTTCCTTTCCCCATCCCAGGACTATAATTTTGTAAGTCTATATTTCCCAGTGGATAGATAAATAGATAGATACCATCCATCATTGTTACAGTGCAGTACCACTGTCAGCCAGAAGTGTTAAAAAATGGCAAATATTTATCTAAACTACAAGGAAAGTATCAGTTTTAGCCTAGTATTTACCAGAATTCAGGTGATTACATTCCCAGGTATTTTTTAAAATAAATTTTCAGACAGATTTTTTTTTATAAACAAATTTACTTCTTTTTTAACTTGCTTCTATGAACTATAGATTGGAGCCATCAACACAGATTGTTTGTTTAATCACTATTATTTTATTGAGAAGGATTAAATTATTTATGTTATTTCCTAAAACTAATAAAGTTAAATTTAATAAGATTAGCCTAATGCTTCTCACCAAACACTCTCTCACCAAACACAAACTCTTGCTACTAGTGGCATGTATTGTTTTCAGAATTGTGGGCTACTGCAATACAACCTTTCATTTAGCTTTTAAAATGAAACTTATATCTGTGATTACATAATTCTATTTTGGCGTTATACCATAAAATATTCTTTGAAGTGATGTAAAATCTGAAATATAACCCTATATTTGAGATCTTTTTGAGAGATACAGAAATAACTTAATACCCATATATATTTTGTAAGACTTACTTATTTAATGTATCTGATATGGCAAGGAGGAGGCTGCTACCTGAATGGATTGTTATTTAGAGATTTTTAAGCATGTTACCTATACAAATTTGGTTTCTCCAGGGTGTGTATGGGTGAGAAGTACACAGTTATGATGCAAGAATGCTTCATGTGAGTATGCCCCTCACTGGCATAACTGTTGCGTCTGTCTTTGCCCACAAAAAACTGATGACTGGGGGAAATGGTTCAGTGCCAAAATCTACTTAAAAAAACTTGCAGTTTAAGAGCGTACAGAGATGCAGCAAGCAGTTTCAGAGCCCAGTGTGCCTTCTTAGCCTCCCCTTCCTTTGCAGCTGCCTTTGAAACTTCAGAGGGTGGATCCAGTGAGTGAGGGGTGGCATGGGAGCCCCCAGCTGTGTAGTCATGGATTTACTCATCCTGGGATCATATGTTTTGCCTTGGATGGGGGAAAGAAAAACCTGGGACAAAGCAGATGTTATTTATACTGAATGTTTAATTTTTCCTATGTTGATAGCAGGAGAAACCAGCTTTGCCTCCAGAGCAAACAAAGATGTTAAACAGCACTGGTCCTAGTACTGACCCCTAAGTGACACCACTCGTCACTAGTTTCCACTTGGACATTCAGCCGTTAACTGCAACCTTTTGAGTGCGACCATCCAGTCAGTTCCTTATTCACCAAGTGGTCTAGTCATTGTAGGAAGAAAAAAACCCACCCCTCTCCCTTCTCCCCCCCACCCCCTTCCCACCAAAGAAAAAAAAAAGCAACAGACAGATTATCTTTGTGTTTAAATAATGGCTTTAAAAAAAAAAAAAAAGGCAACTTAAAAGAAATTATCCCCACCAGAATCTTTCTGTGAGGGATGGAAATTGTACTTCTCAGAATTTTTTGCCTGCTGGATTCTCAGTGAAGACAAATTCTTGTACTCAAGAACAGCAAGATTCAAAGTACTCAGCAGTTCTCAGTGCTGAATACTTGCTTGATCCTCTGGCCAACATTCTGTCTCTGTGGATCTCTTCTGGGGGTGGTTAATTTCTGTAGACACAGTGTGCCCATACACTTTGCACAAAGCTCAGCACTCTCAGGGCAGGGGACAACATTGCAATAGTTAAAAATTGTGGCACTTTATGGTTAAGGCTTTCAGCATGGAAAAATAACTTGTCCTTCTAGCAATTCTACTAGATTAAATCCCAAACTATAAACTCTTGTCTTGATGAGTTCCAGTGGGTTTGGTATTACACACTGACACTATTCACAGCTTTCAGATTCTTTTTCAGTCTTATTGATCAAGGGTACATGATGAAGTGGAACTGTTTCTTTCCGTCACTGTGATACATGACAGCCAGTCACAACAATGAGCTTGTTCTTTAAGTACAAGTAATGGTGTTGGTTTTTTCAGGGATATTTTTTTCAGGGGGTATTCCATTGAAAACCTCATTAGAGAGATAGATCATTAAAGCTGATTCTGCCTTGGCCTTAAGAGTATGTTTTCCTTCTGTTCCTAGGCTTTTCAGAAAATGTGTTGTAACCTTATTATTCTAGACATCACCAACAAGAGACTTGGGTAGCCGAAACCTCATCTAACCAGCTGCTGTCTCTACAAGTCCTGCTACTTTTTGCTGAATTCAATAATCATTGTGTTTATTATATATATTTTAAAATAATTTTTGTAATATCCTGGTAAAATGCTTGTTTTTGATAAAAGAAATGTAAAGCAATCATGTATTATATTTGAAGAATATACACTTGTATGAGGAGTTACCTCACCAGGGCTACGTAAACTATAACGAGATACGAAAGAGCTAAAATAAGGGATGAACACTGTGAGTAGTTGTGAGGTGCCCATGTGGCCTTAAGACCAGTGTATGGTATGACAGGAACAGGAACATAACTCCTGCATGTGACTAGAGAAATAAAACTGTCTGAGGTATGGGGATGTGTGCCTCAAAAATGATAATTCTGAAGACAGCCATCAGCAGGATTAAACAGCAACTAGGGAATTGCCAAGGTGGAGGTCCTGTGACCCACAGCTGCTCTAGATGTGGGGGAGTGTGAGGTGCGCTCGATAATGTGTGCCTATTAGCATTTTTGGGGATTATCTATAGTGGATATAGAGAAATTTGTTAAGTGTTTACTTAAAAAGTAATGTAAACTACACAGTTTGTAAGTGTTATGTAGCATGGTTTATCTGTTGTATTGCAGATACTGATCTTGAAAGTATTGTTCATTGATTGCTGGTTAATTACGTACTGCTAATAATCCAATAAACTGCTTTCACAGCATAACAGAATCGCACAGCAGGGTTGAGAAAGGGACTGCTGGAGGTCATCCGGCCCAAACCCCTGGTTCATGGAGGGACAGCTAGAACAGGTTGTCTGGGATGCTATCCAGATGGTATTTTAATATCTTCAAGGATGGAGATTCTACAACCTCTCTGGGCAACCTGTGCTAGTGCTCAGTCACCATCACAGTGAAAAAGTATTTCCTGATGTTCAGATGTCACATCCTGTATTTCAGTTTGTGCCGATTGCCTCTGGTCCTGTCACTTTGTACCACTGAAAAGAGTCTGGCTCTGTCTTCTTTGCAGCCAACCTTCAGGTATTTACACACATTTATGAAATCCCCTGCAATCCTTCAGACTGAATGGTCCCAGCTGCCTCAGACTTTCTTCATATGTGAGATGTTCCAGTCCCTTAATCGTGTTTAGGGCCCTTCATTGGACTGTCTCCAGTATGATTATGCCCCCATTGTACTAAGGATTTCAGATCTCCTTAGTACAGTGTCTCCACAGTGTTGAGTACAGGAAAAAGATCAACCCCCCTTGACCTGTAGACAAACTTCACCTAATACAGCCCAGGATACTATTAGCTTTCTTTGATGCAAGGGCCCGTTTCTGGCTCATGATCAGTTTGAGTGTTCACTAACTTCATATTCCTGCAAAGCCGCTTTCCAGCTGGTCAGCCCCCAGCATATGCTGGTGCATGCTGCTGCTCCCCAGATACAGGACTTGGCACTTCCCTTTTTCAGCCACATGAGGCTTCTGTCAGCCCATTTCTCCAGCCTGTTGAGGACACTCTGTATGGCAGCATGAGGTGTATTATGTCATCCTCCAATTTTGTGTCATCTGCAAGCCTGCTGAGGGTACATTCTGCCCCATCATCCAAATCATTACTGAAGATGTTGGACAGGTGTGGCGCACCTCCACTTTTTTACTCACCTCCAATCAGTCTGTGCTGTGATGATCACCATCATCATCCCTGTGCCTGGCTGTTCAGACATCTTTCAGTTGACCTCACTGTTTGCTCATCCAGCCCATACTTCATCAGCTTCTCTGAGGATCTCATGGAAGACAGTGTCAAAGGCCTTACTGAAGTCCACATAGACAGTATCTATTGTTTTCCATTCATCTACCAGGCCTGCCATTTTTTTCATAGAAGGTTATCAAGTTGGTCAAGCATGAATTCCCATTGGTGAAGCCACACTGACTATACCTCATCACCTGCTGGTCCTTCATGCGCCTTGAAATGGATTCCAGGATTAGCTGCTCCGACTCCTACCCAGTGATCAAGGTGAGTCTGACCAGCCTATAGTTCTCTGGGTCCTCCTTCTTGCCCTTCTGATGACAGGAGCTACATTTGCCTTTCTCCAGTTCTCAGGCACCTCTGCCTATCACCATGATCTTTCAAAGATTATCAAGAGTGGCCTTATGATGACATCAGTTAGCTCCCTGAGAACTTGTAGGTGCATCCCATCAGGACCCATGAACTTTGAAGTATGTCTAATATCTTGCCAAGTTTGCCTGTTTGATTTAAACCATGTGAACTTAGTAGTTTTCCTCTAGAGAACACGGTTTATAACTATAACTTGCATCACATGGTTTACTTATTTTCCTGATCTCTTCTTTATGTCAGTGTCCAACATAGACTGGAAGATATAATATTTTTTCTCCCAGAAAAACATGGAAAATTCTGGATATTTCTTACAGAGACTGACATTTAAAAGAAAAGTACATAAGGATATATTTTAAATATATAATTCAATATTAAATTACATGCACTTTGAGGCTTCTATCTCAGTTAATCCGTTAAGGTATTTCAACCTGAACTTGTTTGTTTCAGGAGTACTATTGTACTATATTAATTAAATATAGTAAAGAAATGAAATTATTTGAGTTCAGCCTCAAGATTAAAGAGGAACAAAAATAAACTTACATCACAATGTGGTTTTATATTATAACTTTCCAAAACAATTTTGGAAATACACATAATTTTGAATGTAATATTTAGTAAATTGAATCAGTAAGTACTAAGCAGCATGAATCTACTCTAAATGATTTGAATTTTGTTACCATTAATGTCAAGAAATAATGATTTCTTTTGCATTTTGTCTATGGTTGTTGACAAGATGTGTCCAGTTAATATCCCATAAATCCAGTGAAGCTGGCTGAAAGTGAGCAGTGTTCATCTATATAAACACAGTCACAGTTAATCATGTTTAATAATTAGGGAAGTGTTAAATATTAATATTTTGTCTAGCTGAAATGTATGTTTAAGTTAGTTTTGGGTTTGCCTTTTTGGGTGTCTGCACATGTTCCGTTTCTCCACATTTGCTATTCACATCCCTTGCATGCTAAGCAGACAGCACTTACATTCAATTATTTTCCTCCTAGCTATGTTTCTTTATATAGCAGAAACACTAGGTGAAATCTCAACCATGAAAACAATTGGAAACAGAGGCTGTAACTTTGTTAATTAGTAAGAATAAATCACACAGAAATCCCCAGTAGAGTTGCACCAGTATTGATTTTTCAGTGTAAGAGTGAAGAGTTTTAAGGTCCCCAACAGGTCCTTTCTAAATCACTAATATAATCTGCCAGAACTGCAACATTGGAACATAAATCTCCTAGATAAGCCTTGTGCATGTCAAGAACAAGACAGAAAAAGGCCACCCAGCATATTGCAATAATGCCTTCTGGAGAAAGTTTTTCCAAAACCTAGCACAGTGATCCATTGAACTCTCTCTGATGAACCAGTATGCCTGATTTAAAGAGGAACTGAAAGACAAACCCAGGAATGAGTACCCCTCCTAAGAAGCTTCCTACATTTATCCTGCACCTCACAGGAACGGAAATCAGTCACAGAAATCAACACTTATTTTCTCACCTCACCTATGGTATGAGTGCTTCTGGGGGTTCTGGGAAAGCTTGGTTCTCAGCCACAAATAACATTCATGATAATGCAAAGCAAGACAGCACAAGTCTGAGACAGTGCAAGCTAAACTTTTCCTTTTCTGTCTTTATTTCATCTTTCCAATACATATTTCCAAGGTCTCTGCATTCAGCAAAGTTCCTCTTAAGCTGGCTGGGATGTTTTTCTAATTTTCAGAAGATGTGAGCAGCAAACTCTTTTTCTTATAATATTTGTGTCTTAAGAATGATAAAAAGCAAGAGCCCCTTTTAAGTTGGTGTTGTTTTTTTTTTAAGAATACCATTGTATTACAAAATATTCCATATCCTCTTGTGATGAACTTTAAGTTCTTACAACCACTGTAGCAAGGTGCTGAGGATGCTTTAGTGCTCACCCATATGTATAATTCATAGAAATCATAGAATCTTCTAGGTTGGAAGGGATCTTCAAGATCATCTTGTCCAGCCATCAACCTAAGTCTGACTAAAATAAACACCCACACAAGAAACAAAATGCGACACCATCACTAATCCATGTCTCCCAGCACTACGTCAACCTGTCTTTTGAATACCTCCAGGGACTGACAACCCTTTCAGTAAAAATTTTTTTCCTAATATCCAGCCTGAATCTCCCTGGTGTAACTTGAGGCCATTTCCTCTATTGCTGTTGCCTGTGACTTGTGAGAAGAGACTGACCCCCACCTCTCTACACCCTCCTTTCAGGTAGTTGTAGAGAGCGAGAAGGTCTCCCCTCAGCCTCCTTTTCTCTAGGCTGAATAACCCTGTTTCCCTCAACCTCTCCTCATAAGACTTGTGCTCCAGACCCCTCACCATCTTTGTTGCTCTTCTCTGGACCTGCTCCAGCACCTCAATGTCTTTCTTGTGGTCAGAGGGCCCAAAACTGGACACAGTACTCGAGGTGGGACCTCACCAGTGACAAGTACAGGGGGACGGTCACCTTCTGAGTCTTACTCACCACACTGTTCCTGATACAGGCTAGGATGCTGTTGGCCTTCTTGGCCATCTAGGCACACTGCTGCCTCATGTTCAGCTGACAGTTGACCAACACCCCCAGGTCCTTTTCTGCCAGGCAGTTCTCCAGCCATTCTGCCCTCAGCCTGTAGCACTGCTTGGTGTTGTTTTGACCCCAGTGCAAGACCCAGCACTCGGCCTTGCTGAACCTCATCCCATTGGTCACAGCCCATCAATCTAACCTGCCCAGATCTCTCTGCAAAACCTCTCTACCTTCCAGCAGGTTGACACTCCCACCCAGCTTGGTGTCATTGTCTGCAAGCTTACTGAGGGTACACTCGATCCCCTCATCCAGATCATTGATAAAAATGTTAAACAGAACTGGGACACCACTTGTGACTGCACACCAACTGGTTTTCATTCTGTTCACCACCACTCTCTGGGCTCAGCCCTCCAGGTAGTTTTTAACCCAGTGGAGGGTACTCCCATCCAAGCCATGGGCAGCCAGTTATTCCAGATGGATACTGTGTGAGACTGTATCAAAGGCTTTACTAACATCTAGATAAACAACATCCACAGCCTTTCCCTCCTCCACCAAGCGAGTCACTTTGTCATAGAAGGAGATCAGGTTTGTCAAGCAGGACCTGCCCCTTGTGAACCTGTGCTGGCTGGTCCTGATTGCATGGATGTCCTTCATGTGCTGCATGATGGCACTCAGGATGATTTGTTCCATCACCTTCCCAGGCACCAAGGTCAGACTGACAGGCCTGTAGTTCCTCCGATCATCTTTCCAACCCCTTTTTTGGACGGGTGTCACATTTGCTAGACACCAGTCGGCTAGGACCTCCCCAGTTTGACAGGACTGATGGTAAATGATGGAGAGTGGCTCCACAAACACTTCTGCCAGCTCCCTCAGTACCTTCTTGTGGATCCCATCTGGGCCCATAGACTTGTTTGTGTCTAGGTGTTGGATCAGGCCCCTCACCATCTCCCTTTGGATTACAGGGATTTCATTCTGCTCCCCTCCCCTGTCTGCTAGTTCAGGGGTCTGGATACTTAGGGAACCCCCTACTCTACTACTAAAGACTGAGGCAAAGAAGGCATTCAGGACTTCAGCCTTTACCTCATCCTTTGCCACTACGTTACCTTCTTTATCCAATAGAGGATGAAGGTTCTCCAAAGTCCTCTTTTTGCTATTAATATATTTATAGAAGTTCTTTTTATTGTTTTTAACATCCAAGGCCAGTTTGAGTTCTAGTTGAGCTTTGGTCTTTCTAATCTTTTCCCTACATAACTTTACTACCTTTGTAATCTTCCTGAGTGAATTCTTGATGATTTTGATGGTTTGCTTCATACAATAAATAAAAAAGGACCATATTCCTTCTCTCTGTTGACTTTCCTGCAGCTTCTGGCAGAGAAATCATTTCAGGAAGAGACTAATAAGCTTCTCAAGGTTGCAATAAATAGTCACTGTAGCTATAATGTAAGTTGTAGAAGTAATGTAAGTTATAAAATCCCTAAGCTGTTCTGATACTACACTTGTAATGGTAAAACAAAAGCTGAAAATGCACAATTTGTCATGTGACTCTGACAAGGCTAGAAACTGAGTTGTCAAATTTATGATCTACTAAATATTTTTCTGAATAACAGCCACAAATCTTGGAAGCCTTTCCTGCTGGGAAAAAGAAAAAAAAAAACAACAACATGAGAACATACAGAAGTAAAACAATTTGCTTGGAAATTCAAAACATACACCTTTTCCCTTTCATATTAGGATACTGAGAAAGTCTTTACTTCCAATTAAATTGTCCGAGAAAGAAAAAGTATGTGTCCCCACTCTACAGGACAGGTATATGAAAATCGATCTATTTTCACATGGATAGACACATAGGATAGCTTACAAATATGAAGGTTACTCTTTTGCTTTGGTTACATCCCTTTACTTTTGCTGCTTGGTTACATCCAGCTACTTAGAAATAAATTAAATCTGCTCATGTCATGCTTCTAGCTTGCATTTCTTTGAAAAATATATATATTGTGTTTTCTAGGCTTTTTTTTTTTCATATAGATTAGTGTTTTTGTGGCACATTAGACTTTTGAGTAAACACGTAGATAGAATGGCAAAGTAAAACAACAACAGTAACCAAACACACATTCTACATGTAAGTCATACTCCAAAGAGGAACTCTAACCTTGGAAGTTGGAGAAATTCCTCCTCCCCATGTTTTTAATTCAGAGAGATTGATGCTTTATTCCACAAAGAACACCATTTTGTTATAACATATTGGATCTGATGAATTTTCAGTACTCACAAAAAGACCAACACAATAAAGCAGAGCTGAAGTGACATCTAGGGCATCAACATTTTGTACAGATGTATTCTGAAAAAAACCTAATCTTAACACTGCTTTCACAATTTTTCTACATTTGGCATTTAAGAAACTTAGAACTGATTTCTTGTATTTGTTCTTTTTTGAAGCATAATTAAAAAACATAGAGGACTGCAGAAGTTCTACTCTGCCATGAGTCATTTTGTTCCACTTCACTGTGGAATCCCTGGAAATAATTAAAAGATATTTCAGAATATGAGTTTATGCTCATGAAATCTTTGACATAATTCAGGGATTCATCACTTACTTACTTAGAGGACAAGACTCTCTTCCCTTGGAAAACAAGAAAGTCAAGAAGTACGCGCATGACGCAAGGAAAATATTTGACTCTCTTAGGTTTTTCTAAGTACTACGTGTATGTGATTATAGTGTATGTACGTGTTCATCTTTGAAGCTGAACATAGATGCCCTGAAAGATTGTTTCCTCTGGATTTGTATCTCCACAAAGTTATGGATCCACTTACAGACTTTTTTAAAAACCACAGGTGTCCCACTTCATGTGGTAGTCCAGACATTTTTTCTAAGAGGACAGACATTATGTGTTCTTCCTGCTTTCCATCTGTTTTGCAATCTGTTCTGCACTTACAGATCTTTCTTTCTCTAGCCTTTACTGCATAGCTCTTTTAGACCCTGTGTGCTGCTCACGTAACTGGCTTTGTTAGCCTTTCAGATCATCAATTCACTAATTCCAGGTTAGCAGTCCTCTCTCCTACTGAATATCACTGTGAAGATTTTTATTCATTTCCCAAAATCTGAATTTTATGTGTTTGCCTTGGCAATATAAGATAAATTGCAATAAAAAGGAGAGAAAAATCCTACTTCCTCTTTCTTCTTTCAGAGTAAATGCAGTTCTCTGTCTCATGCAGAATAACCTACAGGGAAGAAAGTATCTTCTTTCCAGTTGAACTAATATGCAGGGTAGTACTGAACTGCTAGATCAAGTACTGCAAGGCTCCCCCATTCCAGCAAAATGGCCTATATTATTCAGGTATTCATAATAATTACATTGAGACCTTTCAATTTACTTTTTTTTTTTTTAATTTAGTTAATGTTTCTAAAATATATACCACTATTATATAGGATATTTGCTATCTTAATTTCTTTAGAGTTGATATTTAAGACATAAACTGTGAACTCATAACCTCAGTGGGGGAAGAAATCAGTAATTGTATTTAAAACTCATTGTATTTATTTCATTACACACTGATTCTCAAGGTAATATTGACTTTTTGTGCTTTTTACTTAACAAGGATTTTTATTATAAATTAAGCTTTCCTGAATCACCGCATTAATAAGTCTTGCAGCAATTTCTGCTTTTTGTTAATTCATCCTTTCTGAAATAATCTCTTTCTCCTCAAACCTGGGTTTAAAGCTGACTGTTTTTCCTTCAACTTTCCTTTCCCTTCTTTCAGTTGCATATATAATCAAGAACGGGGTTTAAGGATATAGCTCTTCAAGCAAAATAAATAAATCATTGATTGCAATTGCAGCTTGGAATTAAATTTTGGATACCTTGTCTCGTATCCTTTACTGCATTGCTTTTGGTCCAAGCCATGACTTGTAAGTGAATTGCACCTTGATAAATAATTACAACTGGATCAATAGTACAGGAAATTAATTTCTCTAACCCACTTCTTAAGATAAGGGAAAGAAAAAAATAATGCCTTTGATTCAGGTGCTGATGTAGAGAAGCTACAACATAAACTTCTTTCAAAATGGCTATAGTAATTTCCAGGTCAAATGGACTGAGAATTTTTTTTATGTTGTACTGCAAAATGTGCTATAAATCAATGATGGAGGTTTGCTATTAGTCAAAAGATAGATTAGAATAATTTTCAATGGGGAACAGATAATGTATTGTCATTAGAATCATAGAATACAAGGTTGGTAGGGACCTCAAGGATTGTCTGGTCCAATTTTTCTTGGCAAAAGCACAGTCCAGACAAGATGGCTCAGCACCCTATTCAGCTGATTCTTAAAAGTGTCCAATGTTGGAGATTCCTCCACTGCCTCCACTGTGGAGATTATTCTGATGGCTGATTGTTCTCACTGGGAAAAATATTCATCTTGTGTCCAATCAGAATCTCCCCAGGAGTAACTTGTAGCCATTACCTCTTGTCTTTTACAAGTGACTCCTTGTAAAAAAGGACTCTCCATCTTCTTTGTAGTCATCCTTAAAATACTGGAACATGGTGATAAGGTCTCCTCTAAGCTTTCTTTTCTCAAGGCCAAACAAATCCAATTCTCTCAGCCTTTCCTCACGTGGCAGGCTTCCACATGAGGAAGTACTTTAACCATCTTGGTGACCCTTCTTTGGACCCTCTCCAGTATGTCCACATCTTTTTAGTATAGAGGGAACCAAAACTGAACACAGTATTCCAGGTGTGGCCTGGCAAGTGCTGAGTAGAGCGGGATAATGTCTTTTTTGTCTCTTCTGGTGATGTCCTTGTTGATGCAAGTCAGTATCCTCTTGGGTTTTTTTTGCTTCAACATCACACTGTTCAGTCATATTGAACTTGTTGTCCACGTTCAGGTCCCTTTCCACAGAGCTTTTCCACAGCCTGGTAGATACCAACCTGTGTTGCACTCTTGGGTTATGTTTTCCCAGGTGAAAGATCTTACACTTGTTATTGTTGAACTTCATAAGGTTCTTGTTAGCCCACTCTTCTGGCTTATCATGGTCTTCCTGCAGAGTGGCTCTTCCTTCCAAACTATCCACTTCCCCACTCAGTTTGGTATCATCAGCAAACTTCAGCATGGTACACTTGATGCCATCATCCAGATGACTTATGAAGACATCAAACAGTGTTGGGCCCAACATCGACCCCTGGGGGACCACGCTTGTGACAGGTTGATAGTTTAAAAAAGAACTATTTACCAGCTCTGGGTGTGATCTGTCAACCAGTTCCCTATTCACCACACAGACCATTTGACTAGACCATAACACATCAGTTTCTCTAGGAGGAGGCTGCAGGGAACTGTGTTGAAAGCCTTGAAGAAATCCAGGTAGACAATATCCACCACTCACCCTGCACCACCCAAGCAGGTTACTTTGTCATAGAAGGCAGTCAGGTTTGTCAAGCACAATTTGCCCTTGGTGAATCCATGCTGGCTTTTCCCAATCACGTGCTTCATTTGACTTCACATCAATGAAGTGATTCATTCTGTTCCCTTGGGACTGTTTCCCAGGGACTGAAGTAAGACTAGTGGGCCTATAATTTCCTGGATCCTCCTTTAAACCCTTCTTGTAGACAGGGTTGATATTAGCCTTCTTCCAGTCTCCATCCAGAACAGGATGCCCCCTGTTCTCCACAACTTCTCAAAGACTATGGAGAGCTGCCTCGCAGTGACGTCAGCCAGCTTAACACCCTCAGATGGATAGGATCAATTTGTAAGGGCCAAGCTCCTGTAATAGTTCACATACCAACTCTTCCTTCACTGATGGTGGGTCTGTGTTTGCATTGACCTGCATTGCTGTTCCCAGGACCTGGGGCCCAGAAGTGCTGGTAAAGAAAGTGTTGAGAATCTCTGTCTTTCTTTTCAGTGTTACTGGAGACTAAGTCACTTCTGTTTAACAGTGGGCAAATCTTTTCCTTCTGATTCTGCTTGTTCTTTACATACCTAAATAACGTAGTTTTTGACATCTCTGGCCAATTTCAATTCAGTCTGAGCTTCTGCTGTTCTAATCCTATTTCTACACACCCCGACAATGTCCTTGTAGCTTTAAGTAGGCATTCTGTTTTTCCATCTCTGTATGCATCTCTCATGAATTTGAGTAGACACAGAAGATCACAGTTAAGCCAAGGGGATCTTTTCCTCCATCTACTTCCCTTACCTTCAAAGGGGATGAACTGTTTTTATGCTTCCAGTAAAGCATTCTTGAAAAACTCACAGCAGTCACTAACTCCTTTGTCTTCCATGGAATCTTCCTGAAAAATTTCTCCAACATCTCAATTATGTGGTTAGACAAAGTACAGAAGATGATACAGTTATCCCTGACTAGAGATAATGTATTAATAATAACTACAAATCATCAAGTTTTAGGCTGACTGTTGTCCATCAACATTTAATTTTTTCAATTGGTAAACCAAAGAACTTTGCCCATTTATACTGACCAGAACAGCTGTTTCATTGTTTCTCATGTATCTTTGAATGGCATTAATAATTTTTAACTTCACCCATCTTTAAATTTGCAAAATTTGTTATAATTGGAAATTTTCTTCAAGCAATCTATCTTCAGAGTTTTCTTGAGGATGTTATGAATTTCACTAATATAGAACATTAACATTTCTAAGTGTAACTGACAAAACAGAAGTTTCATTCAGGAGCCTGCACAGCTATGGCTTAGGTCACCCACAATTTCTAGTCTTTACCTATTTACAGAAATATGCCATTTCTTACTTTGTAGGAGAAACAGGATTAATGTTTCCCTATCATATAGATAAATGCATCTATCTTACCTGTCCCTAAGAAGCAGTCTTCTTGAGGATGCTTTGTATTGGTTCTTGTAATCCAGATTCACAACTAACTGAAGCAGTAGATCTACCATTATGATTAACCTTTCCTGGTAAAAATAGTTTTCTGACCTAAAGCACTCACAGCATAATGAGACCCATAGACCGAGACATCATTTTTAGGATTTTTTAGGATAATACACCTTATTGTGTATAATATGGGTATGCAACACATGATACTTAAGAACACAGTAAGTTGCACATACACACTTTCAAAATTCACAGCATTCACCCGATCAAAATGTATTAAAGCTCCCATGTCACATGAACATGTTTGCTTTGTTTATTGTAATGAATTATAACCTAATTATCTTGCTTTTCTTACTTAAGAAATTAGAGAAATATGCAAAGGTAATGTTAAAATAATTATAATTAAATTACAGAAAATATGTCCATAAAAATGGAATGGAATTAGTACAATGTAGAAATCAAATGAGATCTAAGTCAAAAGAATGTTGCATATTTTTGGTATAGCACATTAATTTAATTTTAACCCAAAGAAATCTAACCAACACAGTACTTCTATGAACATAAACTCATTAATTAACGATAAAGTCTTTTCTACATAACTTGTATATAGGACATGCAACACCTTATCAAGATAAATGTAAAAAAAACCCACTTTTGCACAATCATATAAAAACAACAAGATACTCAGACCAGTGTTATTGTTTATGACCGCTGAGGCAGAACACTTTCTGAGCCCAATGGTCACAGATGGGCACACGCATGTCACTCCATTCTCTATCCCCGGGTCATGGGATGGGAGTGAAACCAGGGTGGACATAAAGGAGCTTGCTGCATCCTGTGCTAATGAAATATTTTGCTAGTGTCCTCAGTTTTGCTGCATCCAGTGTTAATGAAATGTTTTGCTAGTGTCCTCAGCCCATGCTGTGCATCAGGCACTGGATTGTGGCATCCAGCCTGTCTGTCAAATTCAGCACTGCAGTCAACTGTCCAAATATAGATTTGATTGAGAAACTCCTGGCCTTGGAGGTGCTGATTAAGCACAGTGCATAGCCCATAGTTTTCCCAGGGAAGGCTGTGTGGAATAGGATCCTCTGTGGTAAGCACATCAGAGGATCCCTTGCTGGACTTACTCCTGGGGAACAGAAAATCTCAGATGCTGTAACCACTACAGTGAACTATCATGTCATTTAAGAGTTTGCAAAAGAAGAGTAAAGAGTATAGGTGGTGCCCTTACGAAACCTAGGGAAGAACATCAAATGTGCATGTGAATCTCATCACTTGAAGCTAGGAAGACTGCCTTGAGAAGAATCTCCCACTATGTAGTAAGAGTTGGTGATGTGGGTGAGACATGGATGAGCAAATTGGCAGGCAGCCTTACTAACCTCCAACATGATCCTATCATCTGCAGTCTTACTGACCCAAATTGATTGCCCATGGACTAGCATGAGTGAAAGACAGATAGTAAGGTGCCAAAGGATAAAAACAGCCCACCAAGATCAACTTGCAGCAAGTGTGGTAGTTTTGTGCTAGCTCCTCTTAGGCAGCTACAAAGGTGGCTTTTGAATGCTGAAGCACCATCTGCTTATCATCGCCTTTATGTGACACACTGTGGTACTAGCATCTCCTAAATCTCAAATCGTTTTCCTTTGATAAGGAGTGACTTCACAGAAAAGACTGAGGGTCTCTGTCTCATCCACCACTATTGGTCTAGACTATACATGAGAGTTTGGATCCCCACTGTAGTTTACTACATTTTCTGATTAAGGCGCTAGAGCATCTTTCATAAAAGGAAATGCTAAGAGAGTTGGGACGGTTTAGCCTAGTGTTAGAGTCCAATACTCTCTTACCAATCTCTTTTAGATATTCCACATGTAGAAGGTGTAATGTTTGATATCAAATTTACTTATCTGAAGATAGTTGATGTTACACAGAATTTCTGATTTAACAGAGGGATGCAAAGAAAAAACAATGCAAGTAACTTTCACTTAACAAAATATGGCAATTGCAATACACAGTTCAAACACAATACCAATGTGATTCTTATTACCAGTCTCTATAATATGTTCACTGTCATGATGCTGGGTGGCCCCAGTTACCAGGAAGGAATATGTGGGCTGGAAGGTTGCCCAGAGAGGTTGTAGAATTGCTGACCTTGAAGATATTAAAAAGCTGTCTGGAAATGGTCCTGGACAACCTGCTCTTGGTGACTCTGCTTGAGCAGGGGGTTTGGACCAGATGACCTCCAGAGGTTCCTTCCAACCTCAACCATTCTGTGATCATAATTCCTCTGCAACACTATGTGGCAGAAACAGACACTTGACTGTGGAAGACTGAACTTCTGCTGAATGATGGCATTATTTGCATTAGGAATACAGATCTCCATCTTCATGACTTAAGGCATTAAAGGCTTTCTGTCAACAGGAAAAAGAGCAGAACTGTGAGTCCAAGTTCTGTATCACACCTAAAGAAGTCACAGGCAGCATGATGTAGCAGAGAGTGGTCATCAGAGACTACCGATGCCTGTGTTGAGTAATGGTAGTGTTGCAGTGTGATGATGTCTCATAGGTGGAGCAGTCGAGTGAGTTATATGAGAAGTCAGAGAAGTATGTGGGCTGCTGGACTTCTGAAAACTAATGTTAATTCTGGAATTAGGCTCCTGTGTTCTGGTGGTTAGAAAATTGCTAAAACCATTGTTCTAAGAGCCTGAAGACACAGTAGCTGAATTCTAAATATTTTGCATAAAAATGTACATAAGTATCATATTTTTCTTTTGTGTATATGTAGCCAGCATGGGAAATATAATATATGAGCTTAGCTTGAGCTTGTGTTTATTGTATGAGTTTTGTGTTTAAAGCAAAGCACACGTGTAAGTATTTGCATTTGCAGAAGCAGGATTCAACTATGTGGAAGACAGTCCTGCAAACAATGTTAAATCATGTAATAACTCTACAGCTCAATTTGTTTCTCTAATATTAATAAAATTCTGTAAAAAGTTACACTCCCCTCAAAAAAAAAAATCCCAACCAAACGAAAACCAAACCAGAACCAAAAGAACCCGAGCAAAACCATCAACCTCAGAACAAGACTAATCTAAGATGTAGCTGTATGAGGATGACAGTAACAGAAATAAATCTTGAAAGTTTATTTTAGTTTTGGATACTATCTATTTCAAAAATGGAAGACATAGCCAGAATCTCTGATCTCTGACAGAGGCAAAATGTTACCAACTTAAAGAAACATGGAAAGCACACATCTCAACATGACCAAGGTTTTCTACCAGCAAGCAGTAACTTTTATGTAACCAATAATTAAGACAATAGCTTTAATACTATGATAGTATAGGGAAGCTTCTGTGACATGACATGGTATATGAAAGATGCAAACATTGTTGTATTGTTTTTGACCATGTAACTTTGTCAAAGACAGTTTACAAATTTGTAATCCTTTGAAGCATTAATACTACTGTCAGGATGTAGATTTCAAAACCTTTATACAGAAACCGATCACAAACTTTAGACACAGCTTAAATCATCCTTTCATGCCAAGTCTGTATCTTTATATCAGTACAATAAGGTATGATATTTTTTCCTAAGAGGGACTTTAACAGCTGAGGAGGCCATACTAACAAGTTCACAAAAGGTATCACTTCTTCAGCTAAGTTTTTGACATTTACTCCAATGTATTTTGTATTCTTCTCTAAGTAAGTCCGTAAAAACTGTTTTAAAAGGCTAATTTATATTATTTTAAAATATTTTTTCTTCATTCAAATTTATTTCTTATTTTCAAATGTCACCTGCCTATCTTGGCTTCCTGTGTTGTCTCATAGAGACACAAATTGCACTTCAGTAAATAAATGAAGTAAAAATTGTACTTCTCAACATGTGATATAAAGTACTGTCTATTGAAATTTAAGCTCATTACTACTAACCTTTCAGAAGCAATCAGTGAAATAACATTGTTCTAGTCAAAGTCACCTACAAATCACAGTTTCCAAAAATATTTTGAGGTATTATTCCTTAATCTTAAATAATTGTAAAGATTTTTTGATGTGTGAGACTAGTTGAATATTTTTAGTATTAACACCACAGCAGAAATTTATTTTGTCATAGGAGTGGTTTGGAATGATTGATGGTTCATAGCTCTAATGTTTATGTGTTTCTCCAAAGATCTTGGGACTCTTGGGACTATTAAAGCTTCTTGGAAGTCACAGTGACAGGAGAACACTTCTGCTTTACATTCAGAGATTCTGATAAACATCTCTGAACTTTTTATCTGTCTTTCTTCCTTCTTTCAATCTCATTTCCTCTCCTAGGAGTAATTCTCACTTGTGGAATGATCTGTGAGACAGTAAGTAGCTTGCAAAAGTTGTCATGATCAAAACCAACATCTTAAATGGAGAAACGAGGAAAGCTATACCCTAATTGCTCTCATGTTTCAGAGAGCCCAGCAAAAAACCAGAGAGCCCAAAAAAACCCGAGCAACCCAAAATAATTTGTCACTAAATCATAGAATCATAGATTAGTTTGGATTGGAAAGGACCTTTCAAGGCCATCTGGTCTGACCTTCCGTGCAATAAGCAGGGACATCTTTACCTAGATCAGGTTGCTCAGAGTCCTCTCCAAAATGGTCTTGGATGTTTCCAGGGATGGGGAATCTACCACTTCCCTGGGGAACTTGTTCTAGTGTTTCACCACTCTCATTGTAAAAAATGTCTTTCTTATATCTAATCTAAATCTCTCCTCTTTTAGTTTAAAGCCATTTTGTCCCCACCTTTCCTGTAGGGTCCCTTTAAATATGGAAAGGCTGCAATAAGGTCTCTTGGGAACCTTCTCTTCTCCAGGCTGAACAACCCCAACTCTCTCAGCTTGTCCTCATAGGAGACATGCTCCATCCCTCTGATAATCTTTGTGGCTTTCTTCTGGACTCAATCCAAAAGTCTTTGCATTGATAAGGGCTCCAGGTGGGGTCTCATGAGAGTGGACTAGAGGGGTAAAATCACCTTCTTCACCTGGTCACGCTTCTTTTGATGCAAGCACGTATTGCTGGCTCTTGTCCAGCTTTTCATTCACCAGTATCCCTAAGTCCTTCTCCTCAGGGCTGCTCTCAAGCCCTTCATCCATAGCCTGTATTGATATCAATGGGTGAGAAGGAAATATCTAAAACTGTTCTTCAGACAGATTTCTTGCAGGACCAAAACATTTTGAGGTTCTGGCAAGAACAGCATTGCCCTCCCGCAAGGACATCTATACTTTAACTGTCAAAGTAATTTAAAACCTCAGTTCTCTTATCTGACCATCTATTGCAGACATCTGAATAGTAGTATTAACCAAAAATCACCTCTCTGTTTTCATTGACTGTGGCATATCTCCACCATCTCTTGCCTCCCAGTCCTGATCTTAGTTATTTACAGTGTTTAAGATGGATCGCTGCAGTATACCTAGGAACAGGTCTGACTTTGCAAAAAAAAGCTGAGAAGAACTCCAGCATCAGAATTAAGAGTTCAATGACACTATGTCAGTCTCCTTTTTCAAGTTTTATGCAGGCTCCACAGGTAATTGCAAAAAGCCTTTTTCCTCTGCAAAGCCTTTTGTATAGACCAGGTAGTGTTAAACCCATCAAAATCATGAGGGCATTATCATACCATTACTGTTGAAATATAACTCATTTAAATTAAGAAATTCTGTTTACAGGAGAAAACATAATCACAGAAAGCTTTCTTGGTGCTGAAAGGAAGGATTTAATAATAATCCTACATCATTCCCAAGGTTGAACCAGGCTTGAGGCTGAGCATGTAGATAATATATTGCAAGCCTCTATCTCATTTAAGAAGATTCAGTGTTTTCAGACAGCAATGAGCAGGTGAACCTAGAGAAAAGAATCAAAAGGCTCAAAAGAACAGGTTTAGTTACTTTCCTCTGTCTCTCTCCCTCTCCCTAAATCCCTCTCCCATTTCCTTCTCCTCCTCTCTGTCCCCTTTAATCCATGTGTGAATATGCATGTGTGAACACATACACACACACACACACACACACACACACATGCAAGATCACTTCAGTGTATATGCAGTGTATATCCTACCACTGTACGATACAGTACAGCTGATGATATATATTAGGTGAAAGCCCTCTTAAATCTCTACTTTAGCCTGGAAGTGATTAATATGATCCATTACTTTGCACATAAAAATACTTAGCAAAGCAGTTATCTCTCTTTTACAGATGTGGCAAACCATTTACCATTCCCATTTCCCCAGCTGCAATAGCATCTGTAAAAAAGTAATGCATCTTCTAGATCCTAGGATATAAATCTTTTTGCGATAAGAAATTCTAGAGCTTATGGGACACTGGAAGTGTAGTACATCTTCTGTGCCTTAAAACATCTTTTTTCTTTTTAAAATAAGAAGTAAGCTTTCATGCTTACAAAAAAATCAGAATGAGAATATCAGAAAACTCTTTATTATTAGAAATTCTTTTCTTTACCTGCATCAGGGAGATGGTGCAAGCAATGTAGTTTAAACTTCCTTAAATTGATCCACCAAGGTTGCTTGATGATCTTCAGTGGATCAATGTAGGGAAGTTTATAGTTCTCATCTGAAGAGATTACTTGTAAAAAGAAAAAAGAAAATTCAGTTTGAGGCTTATTAGCCTACTGTAAGAGTCATAGAATCATAGAATCGTCTAGGTTGGAAGGGATCTTTAAGATCATCTAGTTCAACCACCAACCTAAGTTTAAGTACAAAAAACCCAAAATAACCAAAAGAAAACCATACAAATAAACACCCCACTTACTAAACTATGTCTCTAACCACTATGTCAACCCATCTTTTGAAAACCTCCAGGGATAGTGCCTCAACCACTTCCCTGGGCAGCCCATTCCAGTGCTTAATAACCCTTTCAGTGTAAAAAAATTTCCTGTTATCCAATCTGAACCTCCCCTGGTGCAACTTGTCCTATCACCTGTGACTTGGGAGAAGAGACCAAAGTGGTCATATCTTCTACCTGGGTTTATTTTGCATAAAAAATGACTAATAGAACAAACAAAAACTCAGATGAGACTTTGTAGTGTCACATTTATGATACTCAAATATTTTCTGTTCTGAACATGTAAGAACATTTTCTCTGTTTCAAGTACCAACACAATTTCATCATTTTCAGGATGCTTAAATGAGAAACTCATGGTCAAAGGGAAGGCTTTAAGCAGCATACTACAGCATTATAGACAAAAGAAAGGTGCTATCTGTCAGTCTACTAGTCATTTAACAGGATCTGTTAAAGTAATGTGTCTGCTACTGTTTGCCTAAATCTTAGAGGCATGTCCTTTAGGACTGAGTAGGTTCCTGTAATGAAAGCTGCAAGTATTTCAGCAGGCTTTGATTTACAAAGAGCCTTTCCTTTACTGGCAGAGCACAGCTAACAAAATTTCTCTCTTGTTAGAGCTGAGAGCTGTCTTTCAGTTTCAGTCTGGCCTTTATGACAGACAGCAGCTGAGTTGTAACCCACAATCATCTGCCTTGACATGTTCCTCATGTTGACAATATTTGCTGACTATATTAAATTTTGTAGCACTGTTGCCTATGGAAAGTATGAAAACAGAAGTCAGACAGGATGTTGTTAGGTTTCATAATTTGTTGACTAGCTGGACCTTATCGTAATAACAAAACAAAATCTTGTATAATTTAATTTCAATCAATTGATCTAATAGACTTTTCTGAAGAATTTATCTTTTATTGCATTCATGTGTTCATTTAATTCTTCTAAAATCCAACAATAATCAACAAACCCCAATGACTTTGCTCTCAGTAATTTGTAAAAGTGTAGGTGTGTTCCAGAAAGTTTAGTATACTGGTTGGAGCTATAGCATTATCAAAACCAGAATGCCAAAATATTACCCCTTTTGACAGTTTGATGTACTGTAAAATTCCTTGTTAAAAAAATGAATGAAATTCTGAAGTTTTAGAGATTTAGAGACTAAATTCTCTTCCCTGTTAATCTTTCCCAAGTGTCAGTTGTTATGGCTTCATAATCTTTTCCCATAAGACACTGAAGATATGTGCTAAGGCAGTGGTAAAAACTAGCATACTGTTTTTGGGGAGACAAAAGTTGATTTAAACAGGGTTGGTTTGCACCTATTTTTAATATGAGGGTGACATGGAACCTCTTTACATCCCTGCATCCCTGCTTAATTTTCTCAGGACACAAGATTAACAGGCCTTTTGTTGAGGAATAAATGGATGTAGATGTTTAACTAAAATTTAATGTACTGTAAATAACATTACTGCCAATATTTGGGTTCCTATAGCACTAATTATTTCTGCTGACTATTACCAACAGTTCTGTATCGACAATTGCAATATTTAACAGGTAAATACACACTGTCTTGGAATGAAGATGTAGGGAAACAAATGCAAAGAGGTGCCAGGATCTTGTCACTGTGAGAGCAAGATATGGAGGCAGATTTTTCTGCATTCCTTGGCTCCGTTCCTGCCTATCAGAGAGATCTGCATTTTTTTTTTCTTTAATAAGTTCTTTTGTCCTACTAGTATTTCAAAGGCACAGAAAATCGCTTTTCATATAGACAAAGAGAACAAATAGGGACATTCAAAATTTGTACTTTATACTATTATTTTAAATAATCATATAAACTTGATTACAGACCGGTCTAAATGAAAGTGTGAATTTGTTCAGTAAGGTTCTGCATTTGGATTTTTAGGAAAAAAGAAAGTAAACAGACCTTGTGTAAAACGGACTTATAGTGAGTCATAGACCTAAATTAATCTGACACCTCTTTCAACATATTCCCTGCAGATTTCAGGGGGATTTCAGAGAATCTCAGTAACTGTCTGGACTTCATAGCTCAGTTAAGAATATTTCTGAAGATTACATGTCTTTTGTTTTTAACAGTTTTTCCACAAAAGACCATTTCATTATATCAAAGCTAGGGAAACCATAATTCTCCATAAAAGTTGGAGCCTGTCACTTAAATCCATCTTCCAGTGTCTGTAATTCATCCTTTGAACAAGTCTCTTTCACAGTATTCTTAAGGAATTTTCTTCAAGTTGCCATAAATTCAGACGTTATCCTTCACCTTCACTCTTTACTGCTGGTATGAGGAAGCTAAAAGCAAAGGTTCAGAAATGACAAGAAAAGCAAATGGAAGTCTGGAGAACATGCATAAGGAAGAGAATAGTTAAGCAGTTTGAATAATGCTTTTTGGAGGCACAATATAAATGGTGTTTGGAAAAATAAACAGGGTCGTCAGCAAAAGACAATTTCAAGGAGCACGCCTCAGAATAAGATTCTTTGGGTAATTGGCTTAAGCAGGCAAAAACTTCAAGAGACTCTGTGACATCTGAACTTGCCACAGAGCCCTTTTCAAAGAAAGAGAAGTAAAAATTATATTGTTCTCTTTCATAAGACAATCTTTTTTTAGTTTAGGGGGTTTTTTTCCTCTCATTTGGTTGGTTTGTTTTAGATTTAGTTTAAAATTCAGTTTAAAAGACTGTGGCCATTCGCCTCTTTGAATTTCTGTACTGCTGATAATAGAAATTTTGATCTTTACATAGTAAACTGAGATATGTACAATAAGTGAAGAAAAATGTGCTGCACTGCAACTGCAGTTCAGTTACTGTGAGAGAAAATGGAATTAAATAGTATTTCCCCTTTTGGATTAATGTTATCTTTCATATTGTTTGTTCTGAATACAGTACAAATTTACTCTTGGTTCATTTATGTCAGCTAGTGCGTTGTATCCATACACATTCATGAAATAACAGTACTCATACTGCAACATGAAGAAAATAGGTTTTGTCAAGCATACAGTCAACTAAACAAGAATCTGAAAAATAGAAATAAAGGATTGTATTTTGGAGGCAACTGTAGGGAGAAAAAAACATACCTTCTTTGAACAAGCATGACCGAAGGATCTTCTGCTTGAAGCAATATTGTATTAATAAATCACACTGAAAATGGTTTCTACAGTTTTACATATTTATAACTAAATTCAATTGATTTAGCAGATAGATTTTATGAAGTCTGTGCCTTAACTAATGTCTTTATTGCCTTGCTTTCTATGACAATTAACATTACCTGCCAATAGTGTTTGTCAGAAGTGTTGCCTGAGAAATAATTTATTATAACTGCTAGGCACCAAATGCATACCATGACAGTTCATATCATGAACAGGCATTTTGACTTCAGCTGCTATCACTTTTTAAATCATTTGATTAATTCAACATCTGTTGTCAGGGACCTGAAGAGAAGAGTTAATTAAAGACCACCATTCAACCTCAAGGTATTGCAGATAAAGCTCATAGGAGTTTAGTTCCTGTCTAATGCTGTTATCTGTTTGGCATTTTGGTTTATTAAACCCTTCTTCAACTATGTGTTATAGTTATGCTATATGAAGAAATTATTTGTGTGCAATACTTGGAATGAATTAAAAAAATGAAAATAGCATAAGTGTTTGATCAAAGACATCGTTTCTTTATATTTGTTACTGTTGTGTGTTCTATGAGGTTTTTTTTAATGTGATGTTCTGCTTTAAAGGAAGTACATATAGCATAGCTTCCCTGAACTATGAGGAATAAACCACGTTCTTTGCTCAAAGTTGCTTTCAGACACCACTTTACCTTAAAAGCTCCTATGTTTTCCTCATGAGGTCATAATAGAACACATGCTTCTTTGATTGATGCTGGTGCTGCCATCTCAGTTGTGTCTGGGATGGGTCCGTTCTCTTTGGCATGTACAGCTGCCTTGGAGATTATCAAACCCTTTGTATCTGCATCCATTCTCTAAGAAAAGTCCTGCAGAAGACAGGGCTCACACTTCTAGTCCTGTCTCACTTCTTCTCCAGGGCTCGGTTTTGGCCAAGGTTGTCTTCTGTTTTACATATCTGTATTTCATAAGGAAGTTTAATTCCTTTTCACAAGTGACCTGTAACTCCTACCATTTCCTGCCAGGTTTCACTTCACTCTTGACAGTGCATTAAGGAGTAAGCCAACTCTGCACAGTAGATCTTCCTCTCAAGAAGTTGGCAGGTGGCATGCTGAGAGTGAAAGAAACCCTAAGTTTCTCCTAATAATCAGGAATTATCTGTAAAGAAGGATAAGGATCTAGCACAGAGGTTTTTTTTGGTTCCCTCTGGACTGTCTTTTTATTCCTACCACCAGCAATCGACATGTTTGCTATAAAAAAAAATTGTGTCTTCTATAAAATAAGTATCAGTAATTACTTATGGAAAAATTTATAATGTTTTTTTATCAAGTTTTCTGTGAAAAATTGACCTATGTGGTTGATATTGATATATTTTTATTATATTTTATACTTCAGCACAAATATTCAGCTCTTTCAAGTTTACTTGAAGCTATGACAGTTTCCATCATTTGAAGATGTGTTCCTGGATGACCCTAAGGAGCTGGTATCTAATTATTTGAAAGTTTAAGAAATGCTTTACTCAGATATGAAAGCATGAAAAGCACTGACTTTCTTTTTTTTTTTTTTAATATCTCAATGTGATTTTTTCTACTTCCACTAAGTCAAAGTTTTTGGAGGACAATATATAAACCCAACAATGTTCAAGTACAAGTGAAAACAAAAAATGCCCCAATCCTAGCAGGCTTTTCAGAATCATTTTATAGGTGCATTGTTGATAGAAAAATGACACAAATCTTGTGTCTTAAAAGTGAGAATTTATATAAAAATGCATTAAAGCTGTAACTTTGCTACATATGATGAGACATTTTAAATGTTATTTTCTTACCGAAAAATCATACTTTCTCCTCTGAGCTATAGCTGCAGTTATTTCAGATGAATACTATATAAGTAAGTTTCCTGTCTTTGTAAAAGCTTTTTTCTTACAGCTCTTATTTTTCTATGATGCATTGTAGATTGTCTCTTTTTCCTTACTCAGTGTGTAAACCTGCCCTCCTGATCAATAAATCTCAGCAAGAATAACTGATATTTTCATCTATTTTTCATTATTATATCTTTCTGGGGTATTTCCCGCTGTCAGCAATTCATTTTCAATCCTCTCAGTCTGTTGTTGGCATTTCCATAATATTAATAATCCACTGATTTTTCCACTAGCATCAGCAAGAGTCACATATTTAATTGTGTAAGTGCTGGGTGAACACACCCGTTTATCGCAGGCTGCTGAATCATAATTGGTGATGTTGTAATATTCCACAAAAAATTTTACATTTGGGAATTGAATAACATAATGATTCTGAAACTATTCATTGAGAAACAGAAAATGAACATGCTATTTAGCAATACATAAGGCTGTCTACCTTGAATTACCATATTGAAATTCTTCAGACAGGATTATGTTGTTTAACAAAAACCAATATTGAACTGTATCAACTGAAAATAAGCAAGATGTACCTCTAATTTAAAACTTACAGTACAGTAGCTATATGTTATTTCATGCTTATAATTGTTACTGAAAATGATTCTCATTTTCCCATAGATAGTATATTCTGAAGTATAGTTTCAAAAGAGATATTGAGGATATTTAATTTTTCTTGGTATATAAAATGCTCACAGTGTGCTCCAGTTTAAATCAGAAATTAATACTTGCTTAGAACAAGTGCTTTCCTAATGACCTATGTGTGTTAGAAATGTACTTTCAACATCAGAAAAATATAATCTTGAAATTATTCATTTGGTACACTCTAACTTCAGCAGAGGTTGCTCCTAATTTTCCTGTTAAATATTTTTAGGAATATCTTTTATTCAATTAAAAGTTTGGGGCATGAAATTCAGGTGCCCATTTTTGAAATATGAGTTCTTACTTTGTTTTGTTTTCTATGCTGAACTTTTACTACCAGCAAACTACCAGATTCTTTTTCTTGAATCAACTTCTCAGCATGAATTTGAGAATCCTGTAGCTTGTCCTCAATGTTTACATGTTTACCTCATGTCCACACTGTTTACAAAAGTAGTCAGTTTGCAGTCAGATTGCCTGCTTGTTCCAGTTATCTGGAGTTGGCCAATAAACCCAGTAAGAAAGGGAACGGCATGTACAGCTGTGTTAGATGAATTGTGGACACCACAAGGCAGTCCATGCTACAGAATGATGTGGTTTTATGCTAAAAGGCTGAAAAAAACCCAAGCCCCGTATAATTCATCACACGCACAGAAAAATACTGACTATAATATTGTGGGTGACAGAATAATATTCCATTCTCTGTGTTCCCTTGAGCCTTGGCATGTTTGTGCTGTTCCTGGTAACACTGGGAAAGAGAGCAGACAATAGCTTAGGAAATATCAGAGATGTTCCAATTAACAAAGATGCAAAACTGCCCCTGTAGTAGGATCTAGATAGCACTTGCTTTCCCCTACCCTTTTCCTTTAGGTAAGGATGGATGTTTTAGTTTAACTCAATGATGCCTTGCAGTTCTGATTTCTCTAGCAGCAGTCATAAAGGTTTCAAGATATAAAAGTGGTGCTCCAGCATGGTCCATTGGTCAAATTGAAGTACATCCACCCTGAAAAGACTTTTTATGATGCTTTCAGCGATTGCTCATTTCTGATCAAGAACACATTCAGTCATAGGGCAGGAAAAAGTCTTTCTGATTAAATGAGTTTGGGGATTTGAAAGTTAACAGGGACTGAACAAAAAAGCCTTAGGAAATTCTGCAGAATTATTATTAGGATACAAAAATTGTGATACCTGTAGTGTGAATTGAGTGATTGAAAACTGGGTTCATGAGAACAGTTAGTGTTGTAAATAGACCTTTCTTCTTCCTTTGTTTGTGCAGACAGAAGTCACCTGCTATATATGTCTCAGACTGATTAAAGGTACATGTGGAAGATGGTTTAGGTCTTTGGTTTCCTGTACTGTGAATAACAGACCAGTCAAATACAGACTTATTACTTTTTCTCCAAGATCAAGGACTAAGAAAAAGGGTAAAAAATCAGGTACCTCATGATTTTTTTATTTATATTAAGTGTTTTGATTTAAATGCAACTGCTCTGATTTATGACCAATGGGTCTGGTATCAAGTCCATTCCTCTGCTGCTATATTTTTTGTGGCAAAGAGGAAACTCCAGTACAGTGAAATCTGCACATGAAACAGATTATAATGCTATTTTTTTTCTTTTACAAAAAAAAATGTTTAGAATGTCTTCAAGTATTCTAATCTGCTAGCATGTGTCTTTTGTGGTCTTCTCACTATTAATTGAGATATATTTCCCCTGATGTTCCTACTGTTTGTTCAAATACGTCCCCACTACCAACCTGGAAAAAGAGAATTCAGACATAAATCTGTCTTAATGAGTCTGTCAGAATTACAGAAACTGATCAGTTAGGCCCTAAGCCATGGAAAAAAGGTGTCCTGACATTCAGAGAGACCTGGACTGGCTGGAGAAGCAAGCAGAAGGGCGTTCTCTGAAGTTCAGTCAAGGTAAGGGCAAAGTCCTGCATCTGCAGAGGAGTGCAGGGGGACATCAGTGCATGCTGGGGGCTGTGTAGCTGGAAAAACAACTTTTCAGAGAAGGAGCTGAGGATCCTGATGAACAAGTTGAGCATGAATCAGCAATGTGTCCTTTACAAAAAGAAGTCGAGCAGCATCTTGAGATCCATTAGGAATAACATTCCCAGCACGTCAAGAATGTTGTTCCTTCCTGTTCCCTCAGTGTTAACAAGACCCATCAGGAGTGCTGGGTCCTGTTCTAGGCTCCCCAGTACAAGAAAGATATGGACTTACGTGAGCAAGTCCGGTAAACCACATCAAAGATGACAAAGGACTGGAACGCCTTTCATATGAGGAAATGCTCAGAGGTGGGGTGCTTTGACCTGGGGAAGTCTCAGGGTGGATCCTATCAATGTGTGTAAATACCCAATTAGAGGGGGCCAGATTCTTCTCTGACCACTGACAGAATAAGAGGCAATAGGCACAAATTAACACACGTGAAATTTAATCTAAACAAAACACAAAACACTTTTTTATCGTGAGGATGGTCAAACACTGGAACAGGTTGTCCAGAGGGATTATGGAGTCTCCTATTTGATAATATTCAAAACACAACAAAAAAATGTACTCACGCAAGTTGTTTTTCTGAATAACTATAAATTAGTACATTTGAAGGAAATAGCAATAGATTCATATGTTGTTCTTGGACAGAGCCTGGAAGATCATTTCCATATAATAACGAGAAAATGACTACAAAACAATATTTCCCATATATTCCTGACAAGAATTGGATTGAGACTACATGAAACTACAAGGTAAATATTTTAAATAAACTTTTTCTTCCTCCATTCTCCTATTATACATTGTGATGTGCCACAATGAGCCTCAAATGCTTGCAAATTCATAGCTATGCTGCAAATAATAATAATAAAAGCCAAATCAAACCAAAAAACCCAAACCCCATTTTCTTCACTTTTTTTTTAACCTCTTTGCTAACAGTGGATAAAACACAACTTTGCCATTTCACCTTTCGTTGACACATTATTTGTACATCTTTGCTGTTTCTAACTATCCGACCATGACCTTCACAAAATGTGTGATGATTGCAGCAGTTAATTCTATAATCATCTCCATTGATTTGGCAGAATAAAAGGAAGAAGATATTCCCAGCATAAAAAAAATTAAAGCTTCAGCTACATTTGTTGTTAGTATTACCTACAAATTCTCTTTTGTGACCAGAGATTTCACTGAATGTCACATACCCTGAGTGACTGCAGAATAGTTTTGTAGAGGAATTGGTCAATGCTCTCTGACCTTGTCTGTGTCAAATATTGAAACAAATATACAGTAATAATAATTGTCTATTCATTTCACCTTGCCAAATGTCACTTGAATTATTACTCTGGTCCTCAAAGTAAAGAATTTTAACTTGATGTTTCCTAGGGGAAAAAAAATGATCTATTCTTTGTTCAGCCTCCACAAATAGAAGATCAGCATTTGTCTTTTCATTGGTAACATTAAATCTGTCTGATCTGTGTGATAAAAAGCAGAGATTATCTATTCCTGTCTGTCATTTTTGGCAAACTTTTGAACTTTTCATAAAAACAGAAAGATAAATCACAGGAGCTATTATTGTCTTTGTCTTAATCTTTCTAATGGATCAGTGTAATTTTTGGTATGCTCTAGTAGGTCAGAGAGGTCATCGCTGTAGGAGAACAGCCTTGCCTACTTACTGAATGTTAAATACTGGTCTACCACAAAGGTCCAGATAAAGACTTTGCACAGGGGATTAAGCTACTGGCAAAGGAGAGGAGTCCTGTGGATCAACTCAGATGTTGCTAACAGACTTCGCTGACATTTAACAGTCCTTCCAAGGTGGACATTGAAGTTAATTGATCCACATAGCTTATGGAGTCAATTTATGAATACTTAATCACAAAAGTGACATACAAACACAAAAACTGAAACATTTTACCATCATATTGCCTGTAGTTTCTGATTGATATAGACTGGAGAATGCTGGATAAAGTTAAAAAAAAAAAAGATTAAAAGGTTTCTCTAAGAAAAGCTATAGCAATGAACCATTACTTAAATAACTAACAAATGCAGATAAATCCATGGAAAAATACTGAAACTTGCACAGAACAAAAAGGGGGAGAAAGAGAAAGATTCCTGTCCTTAATGGTTAAACTGCTAGGGTAATACTTATTAATAACTCAAAATATGTTTCCAGTGTTATGGATTAGAGAAAGGTCCAAACCAAAACCCTGAAGAACTTTAATTTCCAGGAGCTTCTCATTTAAGCAGGAAGAATATGGAACAGTTCTCTTTCCTCTCAAAGTGATAAAGTTTTTGACTTAAAGGCATAAAAAGTGCAGAGGCAGAATAAAGTCAGAGAGAGAAATGGTGGAATATTTATGAAGACAGCTATAAAGGAAAGCTGGTTATTTTGAAGTAAAAGGAAAAGAACAAACCACAAAATTAAAATTCTGGCACATTGCTACTAACTGGTATGACCAGCTGTCTTTAATTCTGTCATTTCTCTCTCTTTTTTTTTTCTTCCTTTGTTTCCTCTTCCCTCCCCCACACCCCCCCCAACCACCCAAGTATCTCAGCTTTTTTTTTCCTTTGCATCTGCTCTGGACATCTTGAAGACAACCATCATCTTCCAAACTCTTTTCTCACAGAGCCTTTTCTTTGCATTTCCTCATAACAAGAAATATATCACACTCTTTATTCCATATGCATGTCATTCTGTCTAAGCAAAATCTCTCTTGGATTTAATGTAAGACATTATAAACATCAGATGGAGGAATAGGAAGCTATTTTAGTCTGACCTTTCAGACCAAATTTGATCACACTGCAGTCTGACAGAATAAGTTTTAAACAGCTTCACCAGTGTTGAAATTTATGTTCTTGTGTAATTGAATATCATTTCAGCTGAGATTAAAAAAACCCAAACCAACCAAACAAACCAGAAAAAGAATATGCTCATGTTGACAATGAATGCTCTTTTTTAATTTGTTGCTAGTCCATAGGAACTTGAAAGGAAAAAGCTACACTGTAGGCTTTTATTATTTGCAGTGTATAGTGTTTGTCTATATTACTAAATAGAAAAAAAACATGTAAGAAAGAAATATTAAAATAATTTTCTGTTCAGATGCTAATATTTATTAGATATATATACACTGTCACCTTTAGGAAAAGGTTAACAGGCAAACAGAGCATTTAGCACTAAACTTTCAAACATACAGTTACACATTTCCACAATTGCCTAAAATGCATGTTATTTATATGATTCCTAAATCTAAAAAGAAGCATAGTGTGTATAACTAGAGTCTACATACTTATAGTTTGTTTGAGTATTGTTTGTTGACTATTGTTTGACAGATGGCTCTGACAGAGCTGCTCATCAAAATGGATTCTAAAAAAAATAAAAACTGTTCTTCAGGCACAATTTTATGTTTTCTTGTTATTGTGTACACTTTATATTTCAAGAAAGTCCAAATCTCTTTACTTTAATTATAATACCTCATGTTTTCTTTCATAAATTAAGTAGATTTTTTTGCTTTTTGAAAGAATAAGCTGGAGGATCATATTACTGTGAAAAGGGCCGGGTAAAAGAGCCAATGCTTTTCTTCCTGTCCTTCCACCCTCCCATATTTTCCTGTTCTGCAGTACACTTCTCTAGAAACCAGCTTCGGCGTTTTTTCTAGAAAATAACAAAAGAAGAAGAAAATTCCACTGTTTGATTTAACAATCTAGTTTTTTAGTTCAAGACTGAAAATCAGAAATTGATTTGTCTTAAAAATCAACTACTGAAGAGTAAAGGACTGAAATGGACATCCTAATTATGGGATCTCAGTTCCTGCAGTTGCAGTTAGCTTCTTTGGCAGACTGATTCTAAGTCATAAACTATGCAAAGGTGTGCTATGTAGCTGCAGGAATTTTAATCTACTTTCTTCTTGAGGGGTTTTATCTATAATTAAAGTGTAAGTTTTCCAAGACAGGAATAGTGCTCATATCTTATTTTGCAGCAATGCACTCAGCATATAGGAAAATATCAACATTTATTAATCATGCCAAATTTCAAGTATATATTATGTTTAAAATATTAAATAAAAATATGAATGTGAAATTGCAAGCAGAAAGAAAAAAAATCAGAGTTTGTAAATAAAAATGGGTTGGAAATGTTGGAAACATAAACGGATTGGAAATGTTTTAATAATATAAAATATTTGATGTTTGCACTGCTGAAAAACAAATAAAGCTTTGTTTTCATGCCCAGGAAACCAAAATGAAATAAAACAATGTCAAGCCAGACTCACCTAATTCCTCTACAAGTAAGCAACTTTTTGCCTCTAACTTTTTCAGTAGACTGAGTATATTTGTGTTGACCAAGTTGAAGGAAGTCTGTTGTATACATGTAAATTCAAGGGAGCTATATTTTCCTGTTCTCCCTGAAAGGTTTGTCTTTACAGTGGAACAGCAAATGTGTGGAGGAAGACCTGATTATGATTGCAATACCAATTTTGTAGTTCAAAATTTACATTAAAACTGCACTCATGCTCTAGTCAAAACTCAGAACCAAAATCAGAATTACAATGGATTCCTAAAATACAGTGTCATCACTCTAATTTACTAACTCCCTTTTTCCTCTTTGAAACTCTCTACAGATCACTTTACTCTCCACCTTTCACTCTATTCCTAAAAGTAACAGCTAAACTTTAAGTTGTAAAAATATTTTATGCAAGGCATTTCTTCAAAAGTATCTTCTGCAAAACAGTCTTTGTGCTGCAAATCAGATTTTCAGAACTACTGTCAGATAGCTTCATCTCTGTACTTCACTCATCAAACGTAAAAAGCAGACAATAATACTTTTTGTCACTCAGACAAATTGTTGAGGATCCATGCATTTATGCTTGAGAATTGTTCCACTAAATTCACTTGGGTTTAAAATAGCTGAGAGAATAGACAGAGGGAATGAGAATCTAAAAGTTCCTTACATTTTTCTAAAAGGAAAATAAAAAACATAGAATGGCTGGAACTGGGTTTACACTCTGGGGTCAGACTCTATAAAAATGTCCTTTTTCTGGACATGGAAAACTACTATATAACTGTGTAAAGCAATAGTGGTTATACTTCAGCTTTTCAAAAAGACACACTTATCAACCATGCTTTCCTTTTGTTTCCAGGTGTGCAGGTGAATTCAATGTGGCACATTATAAAAAATATTAATGGTTATTGTCCAGGTTTCATCTGGGATAGAGTTAGTTTTCTTTTCTTTCTAGAGCACATAGTGCTGTATTTTGGATTTAGTATAATATTGTTGATAACATACTAATGTTTCAGATGTTGTTAAGTAGCGCTTACACTACATCAAGGATTTTTCACCTTCTGATGCCCTGCCAACTAGAAGGCTGGAGGTGTGCAAGAAGCTGGGTGGGGGCACGACCAGGACAGCTAATTCAAACTGGCCAAAGTGATATTCCATACCATATGATGTCATGCTCAGAATATAAACTAGAGGGAGTTCGCCAGGGAGCGGGCTGCTACTTGGGAGCAGGCTGGGTATCAGTCAGTTGGTAGTGAGAAATTGTTTTTCATTTCCATAACTTCTGATTTATTGGGTTTTATTTTTCTTGTCTTGTTGTTGTTATTTTCCTTTTCATTACAATATTATTATTTTTAATTGTTGTTGTTATTGTTATTTCAATTATTAAACTCTTATCTCAACCCATGAGTTTTCTCACTTTTATTCTTTCAAGTCTCTCCCCCATTCCATTGGAGGGCAGTGGAGAGGGCAGGGGGAGAGTGAGCAAAGAACTGTGTGGTGCTTAGCTGGTTAGGGTTAAACCACAACAGTATCAAAAATGCAACTGGCTGCTCTAATTGAATGGACTGTTCGTTCTCATTTTTTTTCAAAGAATTCTTATTCCAGTCTCACTCTTGCTCCATCCCAAGGTTAAGATTGGGCTGAAGTGCACAGTCTTTTGTGATCTCACTGGGCTCATCCATTCAATGAGGACTGCTTCTTTGGCAATAGATATCCTGAGTTTTAATTTGAAAAACAGCTGCCACTAGAAAGATTGCAAAAGGCTCTTTTAACTTAACAATTGCAGACTTCACTTCTAGTAGATATTTATTCTAAGCTTGGGTTTTTTTGCTGTCTCTGAATATCTTTTAATATGGGTTAAAATCAATCTCCTTTTCACTTTCTTTGAATCCCCCTTGAAAAGTAGTTCTACATTAGAACACTTTCTGTTCTTAATATTTCACATCTCTCTGATGCTGGAAGGTAAGCATGGCTTGTAGCATTTATTCTCTGATGGGAAAAAGAAGGAAGGAAAATAATATATTTTGAGCCTCTATTATTACTTTATAATTACTAATTACAAACTAATGAAAACTAGAGCAAACGTGCAGTAAAATGGCAGACAGGTGCTGTAAATCTATGTCTCTCACTTACTGTCATGGTTAAAGCTTTGTCCCAACTGTTCAACAGGAAATAAATTCAGAATAATGCTAGTGAGTATAGCGATGATCTTCAAAATTTGAATTAAAAAATCTGTGAAATAGAAATGTTACTGAAATAACATTTTGTCTTTTTTTAATCTGAGAATTATCTATCTAATTTGTAAGATAACACAGGGATTTCTTTTTATTATACTTCTGTATAAAAGTTTATTGTAATATGCAACATTCTCTTTCCTAAAAATCAGACACTTCACAGTACTTCTGACACATCACTTTTTATTCTACCAATTTACTTGTGCGACTATCTAGAGATGCTTTTCCAGAATCCTCCTCTCTCTTATTTCTTTTTTAAAATTCTTTTATATTGTTTTATTCTATTAAAAAATGAATGTATTAATATGAAATACTAAGGCAACTGAACATAACGAAATGGCACAAAGAGTTTACTGAGAAGTAAATACTACCTTCAAATGCGAATAAAAGTGAGGATTTGTGCAGAGCTTCTTTGAATGTAAAACTAAGAGTCATACTTAATATCAAGATTAGCAGAGGCAGGAAAACTGTTCACTCAGAATTTTCATGTTAGTAGAGGTATTTTGGAGTTGCATTTTCAGTGCTGACAGAGAACAAAATTAGTTAAAGATATTTATTTCTTCCATCAATAATCTTTTACGCTCCAAGATTGCAACACAGGTAGAAAAGAGAGAAAAATCCAACAGATTCATTAATACATAGCACATCATTCCTCCAACACAAGGATCTTAAAGTGTTTTCAGACTGTTATATTTTTCTTTATATTAACACATGCCTAGGTCCTTCAAAGACTACCGGAAAATTCAGTGAAGAAAGTCAATCATCTAATCACTAACACTTAACTTCTGTTTCATCTGTCACTTCTTTCTAGCTAGGAGTGCTGATGAATTTATTTATATTTGGGACAGTGACTCACAGATAATTCACATACAATAAAGTATAAATTGGTAGTAGTAGTTTCAACGTGTCATCCCGTCCCCCTGAAAAATATATCTTACATGACTACATTTACAGGAAGGAAAAAAACCAACCCACCAAGCCAAAACAAGCCAAACCTTTCTTAGGATTTGTCTACAAACATGTTTTCATCTCAAATCTGGAAATACTGCAGACATAGAAATGACATATGGTAAATTAAATGTCAATAGCAATTATATGGCACCATGCCAGGACAGATGGCCACTATCCCAAAAGACTTATATCCACATAACCTTTTATGCACAATCTGCACTTTGTACTCGCATGCCAACATGTTACTTCTGCGATGTACTCCACTCTCAGTGCAAGAATGACAGATTTAATGAACATGATAAAGTATAAGAAAAAAAAAACAAAATCGAAAACCACACCAAAACTAGGAATGCAGTCCCCTTAGTCTTTTCCATTTGTGCGAGTGGTTTTGACCTGTAGTACATCTTTGATAGCTAATTGGACAGTCTGAAAACCAGAAAGTAAATAAAGAGTTTGGATACATTAGGCTAACTCTAGGTATACTGGTTTTCCATTCTTTCTTGGAAATAAGCTACCCTCACTAGTGTCAACCAGATTTTCATGCAGGCTATTTAGTTTGTGAAGATCAAGGATAAGTCTTATTTATCATGTATGTATATATGGGATATGCACATGTTTACATACATGTATGTATAGACTACTCCAGTTTTCTATCCAGTAAAGGTTTCAAAGATACTTTAATTCAAACATAAAAGTAATCTTGAAGTGGTATTGGCTTACAAAAAGAATGGGCTATATAGACATAGCTATCTATTATAAATATTTTTATTATTACTATTATTATTATTTTCCTCTGTGGTCAATGAATTACTATCAAATAGTATTTGTCTGTGCAGTATTATCAAGTATGATCAAATTGCTCTTCAAAGCTGAAGATTAATTTTCTTTTCCTCACTCTTCAGTACTTCCAACAGTTTTACTGATGGAGGATGAAAAAAATACAACAGTGGAGCAACTACCCTAGTGTTCAGCTGAATAACAATCTGAAAAAACTTAATTATCTGGGTATTAATTTTCTTAAATACAAATACATCCCATGTTTCTTCTGCTTCTAAACTAACCAGCAAAAAATCACTTACAACTCAGCTGGAAAGAAATAGGAGTGTTTGAAAATGAAAAAAGCACAACAAAACAAAGCAAAATGGCTGATTCATTTTCAAATAGCTCACCCTCTTTACTCAAAGATGAAAGGAAATTAAATCTATTTTGTTTTTTAGCAGAGTCCTCTTTATTTTTTTACCTGACATGATAAAGCAAACATTTCCTATAAGCTGCATAGCCCTTCAGATCATCATTTCTCACCCATTCTATAGTTCAGTTATATCGCTGTACTATAAAGACATTGTAGAAGTTCATGTAATAGGTAAACTCTTTGCAATATTAAAACCACTGAAATAGTTAACCCATAAACATTTCCTATAATAATGAAATAAAGTCATCTTCTCTCTTTCAAAATAGTTGTGGATACTTGGCCGCATTCTCCTTTAGGAAAATAAAGGAAAAATAAGCCATTATTAAAATCTTGCTGCCTAAATTGCAGTTGAAAATCTAGTGTTTGCATAGAAAATACTACAATAATAATAATTGAAGAAAATTGGAACATCAAAATGGACACTTATTTGTGTGTGTGTGTGTGATTATGTATTTGATACCTACAAATACCTGTCCTTCTGTATATGCACAGATGTAATTCATTTAGCAGTGTGTTTTAATTTTACACCTACTCCACTGGATATTAGAACTGCTGTCAATTTGAGAGCTTTGTTCTTTAGGCCAAGCTGCAGTGACTCCTGTAAGCAGTCATCATGCAAATCTGAATACCAAGATCAACCTGTGTGCTTGTCAGTCTTGCAGATGCAAATTAGAAAATTTTGAAAATATAAATTTGTATGCGTAGCTACAAAGCATTATAAATCTCCCAGCCATCTTGTAGCCATTTCAGGATCTCCTATTTCAGTGTAACTTTCAATAATTCTCCCCTATTTGAGCAGTATATCATAGTAAAATTTATTTTTTTTAAAGTGATTTTCAGGTTTCCCAATTCTGTGTTGGCTCAACAGTCTTAGAAACAATTATTTTTTGCTAAAATGTGTAATACCTTTCTACGCAAAATGTAGATTTTTTTTGTGTTAAGAGACCTGCTGTGAAAACTTAATTATATTTCTTTCTTCCTCCTTTATATATAGTGATTTTTGTGTTATTATGTTGTTATCAGCTATGTACTTTGGTAGCTCTGTAAGAAGTCTCTTAAACCTTGATTGTATAAGGATATAAATATCACGGCTTACAAACTTCCCATACTTATTCTCTGTCTTTGTCATTTAGGTTATAATTAGAATTTTTTCCTTAAGAAGTTTTAAATCCTTTCTATTCTCAGAACACTTGTTTATTCTGTGCATTAACTACAATGTACTTCTCTCAGTAAGCTCGCATACACTAATAGATAACCCATAGAATTTTTTAGGTATTTTAAACTGTATTTTCTTAATTGTCATAACTAAAAATTCTGTGATCATTCAAAACTTCTCAGGGTCAGGATGGTTTTCTATTGAAACAGTTTTTCTGCCAAATTTTTAGCAGGATTTTAATGTAAGGTGTTTTCTTTCCCCAAAATAAGATTTATTAAGTTTACTTTAGTATGCTGGAACTGCTTTTTTCAAAGTCCTAATATTCCCATTGATGCTATTTTCTTTGCCCTGAAGGCCAAGTAGGTGTTGAAGCAGATGTTGAAAAACATGCATTTGATGGGATTTCATAAACCTACAGGTAAACCGCTTAGAGCTGTCATCAGCTATTTGTAGTGGTGTTTTATTTCATCCCTGCTTGGCATTCAGTGAGATATCCTCATTTTGGGACATATTGCTCAACATAGCTTGTTGGATATTTGATTCTTAAGACAGAAAGCAAGAATACAATGAAAAAAGTCTTTCTGTGTCACATATGAATACATTGCCTTTGGTTGCTTCTGAATTCACATCTGCATATTTTTAACATCTAGCTACATTGCCTATATTTAATTAATTTACTTGAAAATGCCTATTTTCAAGTGTGTAAGTACACACCTGATTTAGATTCTGCTTAATGCAGAAATACCTCAGGAACAAAACCTAAATATATTAGGAGGAACAATATGGCTGTAGTACAATATATTCAAGTTTTTATGGACCATTGGTTTCTAATGTGGTTCATTAACCTTTAAGTTGCAGTCTATGCAATTCACATAGGTAGGTAGGATACCAAAATATAATTTAAAGCTGGATTTCGTCCTTGGCTGCGCAAATAACTGGAAAAAATGTATTTTTTAACTGTAAAACTGTTTTTGCTAACAACAAAATGTAACATATCATGACTACTAAGTTCCTAGCATGACTACTAGGTATGTTAACAAGGGCTTAGTAGATTATTAACATCAGATATTGAAAGTTAATATCTTGTAGTTTTTATAGTATACAAGTGTAATTTATTTTTTCAATTTATTTTTGTTTAAAAACTCAGTAATACATAACAAATATAACCTACTCCTTTTCTTACTTTTACTACATTCTCATAGCAGAAAACACAAATGTGACAAGCCTTGAAGATGACTGTAGACAGAATTGAGAACAGTATTAAAATGGAATAACAGACACTTAGAATGATCAGTGGACTAACTCACAAGTGTCTTTTTTATGAGAAGAATAGAGAAAAAAATAACTATTATTAATAAAGCATTAACAAAATTCATATTAATAAAAAGCAAGAAGATTATTACTTCATAGTACGGAGCAGTATGTAAGATAATAAAATCTGTTTTTTCCAGTATGCCTGTGGTTTTTCTTCAATATTTCTTTCAATCTATGAAATTTGCATAACATCAGATTGCAGTCAGAAAATTCACAAATAATACTAGTCTTATTCCAGGGTGAGGGAAATGCAGTTGCTTAGGTATTAGCCCTCTGGAAAAGGTTCCAATAATGTAATTTCAAATATTCTCTTTCTCTCAAATTATGAAGTATATATGTACAAAAATAGACCAGAGTACCAGTAAGTTCTGGTAGCTTAGAAAAAAAATACCAGTAAGTTCTGCATGGCTACATGACTTGACTACAGATCCAATTTCTTAAGATCAGGTTTCAAAAAGACACTAGAATACAACTACTTTAGATAAACAGGGTATTTTCACTTTATCCTGGAAAGCTTTGATGAATTTATATTAGCCTTTGCGTTAGCAGTATTATTAGACTGAAGAGAAAAAGTAACTTCACCTACTACGAATCCAATGCAATGGCTGGAGGCCAATAGTCTCCTTTGAACTCAGAGCTCATGGACAAGACAGAGGCACAGATTATTAGTGTTTCTGATTACTGATCTAATGAGGAGTCCCTTAAGTTCATTTTCAAGGCCTGCTCTTTCTATATCCTTGGATTTAGTCTGCAGTAAAACTTAACTGTGCATATATCTGAGAATTGCCTGGAGAATTATCCTCCATTAATGTAAAAGGAGAATGACAAAATACTTCATTAAGATTTAGCCAGGGTTACTAGATGACACCAGACACCCTGAGGTAGAAAAGTTGGTTGTGCTATCTGAAAACAAGACAAACAGTGATTCATTTATATTATCATAAGATCAGCACTGAAACTGTTGCTATGTATTTGTCTTGCTGTTACTGTGCTAGAAAATGACTTTCAGTCACCTGTTTCACATAGATTGACAGAACAGAGAGAGAAAGCAAATTGTAGCAATAACATGTTTAGTTCCTGGATTTCTCATATTATGATTTTTTCTCCTTGCTAAGTAGGCTTCTAGGACTGCATCGAGACTATGGCAGCTGACTGCAGAAAATGGAGAATGAAGAAATAATTAAATAGTCTGAAGATATCGATTGGAGAAGTGATACATTAGGAGCTCTAGGTTTGGATCTAAACTCAACAAAGTGTTTGCTGCTTTTCTCATGAAGAAAGTTGTCACACTGCCAGGCACACCTGTTATTGATTTTCATTTTAGAAAGAACCATAAACTTGGCCTCCATGTATGTAAAGCCATGAAATCACAGACAGAAGTTTGAGAAGCATTTTTTATATTATATAGATAGAACTCCTATTTGAACCTCAGAAAGCAGCTTGTACTTTATGTCACTATGCATACAAATAAACACAGCTTAAAAGAATGAATGTGCCCCAAATGTTTACAAACCTATAAAATCACTTATTTGCTCATAGAGAAGATAATCGGCTACATGACAGAAATTTTCATGCATCAGTACAAACTCTGAATAAAACTTGATTCTGAACAGGTGGCATAACATTTTTGATCCTGAGACCAACTCAATTTTAACATGATCCAAGCAGAAGAAACTATCAGCTTCAGTAGCTTTGAATTGACTTGACATTGTTGTAAATACATGTTAGAGTCTTTATTAAAAAATATGGGGGGAAATGAAGTGTGTGTTTCAACAGTTGTGACCTATGGGAAGCCTGACCACTTCTAACCCTTCAGATTGGCAAGAGGTGCAAACGGTTGCAGAGCTGTGGTAGTGGGGTTACAGAGAGATGGAGCAATAGTAACTATCCTTGGATCAACTTCTGGCCTAAAAAAGAGAACAAGGAGACTGTGGAGAAGCCAACTACTCCAACATGTCATGAGATGTACTTTCATCATTCTGATGAGATGTTAAGGAAAACTTTTATAATGATGGTATTCAAACACTGTAGGAGCTTGTCCTTCTGTTATATTCAGAAGTCAATTAAACATCATCCTCAGAAAGGTAATCTCAACTGACCATGATTGTTGCTGAAGCAGACAACATCTATCATTTCTTCCCAACATAAACTACTCTATAACGTCTCTGAAACGTCAGACATTTTTTTTCCAATATAGCTTAAAACAGACTCTATTTTAGGAAAAATCTTCCAACTGTAAGTCAGTTTGCTCTGAGTTCCTGCATGGTGTCTTTTGAAAAATAAAAAGTATCAATGGCTTATTTATAAGACAATGCAAACAAGCTATTATATTGAAATGTGAAAAAGACATTTGAATATTCATTAAGCTTAATTAAGTGTTCAAAGAGTGTGATTTTTGGGGGTTTTTTTCTTTGGTTTAATTCTTATACTCATGAACAGGACATAAACTGTGTCAATTTTGGGGCATATAGCTATTAATTGGAACAGACACTCTAAGGAGTATACAGAGGGTGCTGTATGGGTATCTCAGTTGCTTGGAGCTATTTTTTTGTATTCTTCACCTTCATTGACTGAGACAAATTACATAAAAATTGACCAATGGATTCAAGTAAGCAACTTTGAGAGACACTTTCACAGCTTTCACAATCAAAATGCACCTTTAGTATCATCTAGTCGGCTTAATTGCCTATTACATGCTGCAGCAACTTATCTAGCAATTTCTGTATGAAGTCCATCATTGTTTTAAGCTGTAGCTCATGAAAAAATCTCTAAAAAAATCTATAGTATGTTCTAGGGAAGTTGTTCAGGTGGTTAATTGTTCTGTCTGCCAAAAATCTCCATTTTATGTCTATTTATATGACATCTTACTTCCATTTCCAATCTGTCAATGACACAGGGCCTTTTCTCTAAAGAGTCATCTACCATCAAAACCTTTTACCCAGTGTATCTCGAGGGGCCATAATCAAACTAGATATGATTGTGAAATTATTGGGTGTAAAAAAAGGAGCTGGGGTCCTTTATTCTCTCATTTTCATACATGTTTCCCTGTAATATTCATCATCTTTGCTACAGAGTGGATACTGGTGAGAGCATTACAGTAACAGTTTCACTCATGGATAGTTAGTACAGTTATACTGCTCTGAATTCCTATTCCTTTGTTCATACAACATGCTTGAACTCACGCTTATTATTCACGACATCAAAACAGTTAACTGCTTATGCCTGTATGGCATTATATTTACAGAGTATGGCATTATATTTACATCTTCTCAAACATTAAAACTCTTGTTGAAGTGAGCCCATCTAATTAAATATCTTAAACTACCTCAGAGACTGATGTCTCACAGTTACAGTTCCATCGTTTTTAGCAGCTGCAATCCCTTACTTTCTTCCAGATTATTAAGAAAAATATAAAATACAAACAATACATTTCTAAGTAATACTGAAATACTAAATCAGATGTGATCCACCAGTTACTTTGTAGCTAAAGTGCTTTGTAGTACTACTTCCAACAGAAGCTATACTGATAAACCAAATAGTTTACAGAAGCATAAGAGTATTTCAAATTATGATTGCCTTCATCCAAACTTCCCAATTCAATGTATAATATGAAATTTGTGTAACAAGACTGGCATTTCTTTATGTCTGATATTGGTTCTGCTACCATCTTTCAAATCATTACCAGTCCCAAATCATGTTGGGGATTTAGTGCACAAGTTAGGATGTAAATCTTTCATTATAGCCTGTTTGGTATCCTTCCCATGCCCAAACATTCAAGGCTCCCGAAGTTCATGGATACCTCCATTTTTTTTATGCTAACTTCCAAAGGCACTTACAGTTCTCCTCCTGGGCATACTCAGAGAAATACCAGGCTTGAGAGTGATGAGCCACAGCATATGTATAACCCTCCTGCATATTCCCACATTATGCATTCTTTTTCTACCACAGGGATTTGATGCTGCCAACATGTATGAAGAATGTCTACCATGTTTGCCATTAGGAGTATTCAGTAGCAAATGCTCTCTAGAAAACAACAAGAGAGGTAGTGAGAGGCAGTCATATCGTTCCAGACTTATCGATTTGACAGTTAGCAAGTACAACTATAAAACTGTATGTAGAATATGCATAGCTATGCTGCTAAAACAGACATTGCTGATCTAACTCACTCATTAATAGACAGTCATCTCATCAGTTTTTGCCACAATCATGAAAGTGCTGGCCTCAAACTAATTCCACACTGACCAAAAAAAGTTGGGCCTAACAGTCAACAAACACATCCTTCCATAAGGAATAAAACTTTATAATTACTGTGGAAATTACTCTGAGGTCAAGCTGCTTTTCTGATCTTTACATAAAAGACATGTAAAGCCATATGCACAGACCTGTGGTGAATTTCAAATAAGACAGCTTTTCAACCAATGCCATTGTCTGTAACCAATGTTTGGGTAGCAATAATGCCAAAATCCTGCAGTTCCTAGGAAAAAGCTCACACTCCACCCACTCTGCTGTGCATAGTAGCTACCTGCCTGCCCAGCTTCATTCTAAAGGAGGCCTATGAGAAGGCCAGATGTATCATCAGAAGGTGTCTCTGTCACAAATATTAGCAGCAAATGTAGAGGTGACAAAAATGACAGAAGTACCAGCACCAATCTGCTGCAAGAGGAACAAAATGGGGCAGGACCTTCCTTGTGGATCCTGATTGTCATCTGCATGGTACAAAAAAAGCTGCACATGATGTAACCTTGTATCTATATAGACACAAAACCTGTGTGATATTCATTGAGGCATAAATGCAGTCATGTTTTGGAGGACAGGCAGGTGAAAAAGATCTTGTAGATGTGAGTTCAAGCCATGCGTTGGGCATTGGGAGCCCGGCATCCTTTTTTTAGCCTATTTCATTAAGCAGTATAGACCTACCCAAAGTTCACTTTGCTGGAAACAGTCAACAAACACATCCTTCCATAAGGAATAAAACTTTATAATTACTGTGGAAATTACTCTGAGGCCAAGCTGCTTTTCTGATCTTTACATAAAATAGAAAGAGGCCAACTGGGCAATTAGAAGAGTGAAATGACATACATGGTATTTTAATAGTTAGGTCATCCACCAAAAAGGAGGGGACCCTTAATACAAGTTTTCTCCCTAAGGTATTTGTAACTTTTACCCAAAACTGTCATTACATAAAACAAGCACATGGTTTGTGAAGTAGTCATATATCACCACCTAACTCTTATTGTAGATAGTTCTTCTCCAAGCATGATTTAAAGTTGAAACTCCTCTTTGCCAGGTCTTGAGAAATATGCCAAAAAATACCCTAAAGTCCACAAGCATGATTTTATTGAAATTGGAGGCATTTCATAATGATTTTGGATAGAACTTTGATGTGCCTGAGGATTTAGGGCCATTGCTGAGAAATAGTTCCTATTGGCTAATTTTAGGCAGTTAATCATACAAATTTAAGGCTTTTCTAATTTCTGTTCTGAAGTCACTGAACTGTGTTTTGCTTTAAACAGAGAGACAGTTGCCTTATTCAGCACTACCAGAGTCGCGATGTGACATAGGTGTCTACTTAATGGATAGAGACCTATGTCCCATTTTTTTTGATATTATTGTGTATCAACTTGATCAGCTTTTAAAGCACTGGCAGCTTTTCCTTTTCTGTGTTTTTTAAAATACCAAAATAGAATATTTCTGTATATTTCTATGATTTATGCATTTTTCTTAGTCATGTTAGTACTTTTTGCTAGATTTAGCTTTTCCTATTGCAGATTTTATATTTTTTTTTTTCTGAGTAAATTTATAAAAATCCTTCTAAATATTCTAAATTTTAAATGGCACAGGCTGTGCTGCCACTACATTGTTCCTAATCAATTGTTCATTTCTTTTTTGTTCTTTTTTGTTTGTTTCTCCATTTTCTGTGTATTCTATGTTGACATTTTGAAAAATTATTTTATTGCCATTTTCACATCTCCTTTTAACTGAAATTATTATTTTACTGAAGTAGTCTTTCATAAGAATAGAATTGCAGGAGGTTTTGACATTTCATAAAGTATTCTTAAATAATTCCCAATCATAATTCATGTTTTTATGTTTCAGTATTTCCTCCCACTTGATTTTGCCCATAACTGTTTTCAACTGTGTAAAATTGCCCTTTTCAAAGAATTGGGTCTATATTTTAACTGGTCAGGATATTGCCTTGCTACTATTCATTTTCAGTCTGAACTCAATCTATTGTCTAAAAAAAATGCCCTTTAGCAGAAGTCGAAGCTGCAGAAAGTGAACAAGTGCTCTTTAGAATGATGTAATGTGTAATATTTCATATGCTGTGATCACAGTGCAAGGCAGTTCTTAGGGGCATGTTCTTTCAGTCACAACAGAATAGCATTGCACACAGTCATCAGTTAACAATTTGTTTGGGATAACTATATTGGCAAAAGGCATAGATTTTGAATATGTAAATGTAAAGTATACAGTTTGGAGGTGCTTCTCTTTAACTGATGTCTAACTCATATGAGTGATTAGGTCTTTAATTAGGAAATCCTGGACACCTTGCATTGACCCTATGAAACTTAATAATTTCTTTTATTTTAAATACGGTGTCCTGAGTTTTTAGAGAGAGCCTAGCAAGTGGGAAGTCTGTGTGCATAAGACAAAATTTAAATAACTCATTCACGCAAATATTTAAATTTCTTTTGCCTAAGGTGCTTTCTGCTTTAAAATCTCACTTTATGGCTGACTCTGTCTATACAGTTAAAGTGAGAAATAATTTGAGTATCTGACCTCTTCATTTCCATTCACCTCACAGTCATAACACTTGAATAGTGTTAATGCAGGTCTAAGCCCTTCTGTTTCAGACCAAAAAAAAATATAAATAATGCTCTAAGTTCCTGGAGACACACAGTGAGACACCCTTCACCCTCCTGGGCCCTGCACCTCAAAATAAATCATTAGAACATAGCCGAATAACAGAAGGCTAAAAGATTATTAGTACTTTTCTGGTCCTTTCAGAAGATGGACAAACAGCTGTCTGCTGGTGGCTAAAGGATGGTGAAGAAGTGATACTTCAGGTGTAGAGATGAAAGTAGTGATGTTCCTGAAGACCAGGGAAATAATAAGACATCAAAGTTTGTCTGTCTCTCCTGTAGCTATATGCAGACTGATTATTTTACTGGAGATGTTATGATACAATATTCTGCTAGCAGTCCAGTTTTAACCCTCAAACTTAGCAGGAAACAAAGATGTTAAGAGGAAGCCACTGTATAAATTGCCTGTTTGTTTGTTTAGAGTTTCTTTCCTTATACTTCCCTTGAGAAACTATTCCAGATTACAGACCCACCTGCCTTAAGTAGCATCTTTGTCTACAGACACAGATCAAGGCATTAGTCTCAGTCCTTAACCATTTTCTCTCACCCTTACATAAGCAAGGTGCACCAGTGGCACAACCTTGACGTGGTGTCTTTCAGATCACCAAATTCCTGCGTCAGCAGGTACTTCTGGAAGGTGGCAATGGTGCTACAGGTGTGACATAAGCACAAGACAGTCCTGTTGACAGGTCCTTCATCCTCCTCCTCTTAGCTTCTGTGATGGCTATTTCTGCAGAGGACCTAACTGTCCCACTGTCTCTGTATGTGGATCATCAAGGACAATTTTGTTGTCAAAAGTCCTGGTACCACCACTCTTTTCCTCCATTTCAATGTCTGAACAATTCTAAGGTTCCTCCATCAACCACAACACACGGGACAAATGGCTTGGCAGGCTGAGACTTGGCAGCCATTTAGGCAGGACCTTGAAGGAAGTGAAAACAAGCTATCTTTTAGGGGTGGAATGAGGGGGAGAAAAAATGAGAATTGAAAGAAATCCAACATTTTGTTATTATACAGAATACCTTAAATGTTTTGTATTTAACTTTATTGCAACATACCTGTACTGTTGTGTAAAATGCTGGATGCGTATTTTGCTCATATGCTTCCTCCAGCAGGGAGAAGATGGCATCCTGGACACAGGCAATTTTCCAGGTGCTGTGGCAACTGGAAGAGGAGAAGTGGAGCTATGAGGAAGGAAGAAGGCACACAGTCGCAAAGAGTTTGTCACTAGTATGGATCTTTTGAAGCTCATCCACATCAGCTGAACACCTGATACACAGATAATTATACTATTACAAAAACAACCTTGTTGAGATTTTTTCTTATCTAAACCAGGAAGAGCTGTATAGGCATTGATAAATGTACTTGATTAAACCCGTACAACACATACACAAGAATTGCTCATGCTGACAAGGTTTAGTTTATAGAGCAGATTCACTCATATAATCTAATCTCAACTTTACAGAATGTTTTTAATTAGGCATGTGACTTAACTACCTTTGTAGTGAAAAATATCTTCTTGATATCCAACCTAAATCTAACTTCTTCTGTTTGAAGCCATTACCCCTTGTTCTATTGCTACATGCCTTTGTAAAAATTCCCTCTCCAGCTTTCCTGTAGGCTCCCTTCAGATACTGCAAGGGTGCTGTAAGATCTTCCTGGAACCAAGCTCCTCTTCTTCAAGCTGAACAAGCCCAACTCTTTCAGTTGGTCATAGGAGACCAGCTCCAGACCATAGCTCCAGTTCTCTGATCATTTTTGTGACCCTCCTCTGGACCCAATCCAGCAGGTCCATGTTCTTCTGAGGACTCCAAAGAGTCAGAGTTTAATCAGAACTTAATACTGATGTTTTCCTTTAAAAATCATTAAGAATGACATATGTATTTCAGAGATACATGAGCTGGAAGCTTGATATGAATTCTGTCAAGCAAAAGAAAACATCCATCACACACAAATCAGAATGGCTACGAATGAGTTTGATTCCATGACAGCAATTGAAAAGGTGGAAAGAAAGAGTAGATAGAGAAAAATGTTTTCTGGAGATGATAAAATTGAAGTTGTAGAAGTAGGCTTTTGTAGAAAGGTACTACAATGAGTGAACACCACTGAACTGTATAGGAAATTAAACTTTGAAACAGTTGTTTTGCTTGTTAAAATGTTGATTAAAATGTTAATGCAGAGTTACATGTTGTTTGTTTCAGTAATGTCAAATCTTGACATTATGTTTTGTGTATACATGACAAATAAAAGCTAAGCCAAAATCTGAGCCTAGTATTCTAATCCAAAATAGGCTATTGTTAGTTAATTGGACACACCAAGAATTGTAAAATTAAATCAACATATGTTGGCAATGCATGAACTGGTAAAGAACGTTATTCTTCCACTGTTCTGAAGTACTAAAAGATAATGAAACCACTAAAGGAGTATGGCAGGATATGTATATATGAATAGCTCAATTGACTAGAAAAATGCCATTTTATATAGCCCCAACTTGAGAGTTTAATTCTTGCTCTTTTGAATTGAATAGTTTCTTGCCATATATTATTTAGAAGCATACAATTGAGCAGAACTGGAAGCAAGAATCATGATTTGTGTTCCTTTGTAGATTATTAGTATTTATTATAAGCCTAAGAAGTCTTCTGTTGGAAAAGTAAACCATCCTCTCCATTCCAAATAAGTTTGGGCATATTGGTTTGCATGTTTCAGATACATCCACCCCTAAATTCTCATTGTTTTGATTCAGAGTGGTTCATGCTTGAAATTTATGAATGGTGATGAATAACTATGTTTATATATGGAACAGCATCGGTCTGTGAAATAGTTCTTGGGTTACAGAAAATGAGACTCAGAATGGAGTTTACATGTATTCTACCTTGGTCTAAGAGGCAAACTTTCATCACAGGAAAAAAAGGAATCTATTCAAATAACAGAGTATGGTTTTCTTTGGTCTTTTTCTCCTATTTTTCTTTAGTAGAGGTATGGGAAACAAAGAAGAAAGGAAGTGACTAGTAAGTGTACAGGTACAGTCCTTTAACTGTGGCAGTTGGATCTCACGTACTTTGGATTGTGGCTTTACTTCTGCCACCAGTGCAGTGCAGTGGCATTCCAGTTTTATTACAATAGAAAGAAACATCATTTTTAAATTCAGGACCAATCTCCTGAAAGGACCCCAACCCAACCCCTCAAAGTAGATGTGCACTGTGTTTCTACTTTATTAATTTGCAAACTGAAAACATTCAGAGATGTAAGAAAATGGCCACTGGTAACTGATACAAGCCACAATTACTCTATAATCTCCACAGAAAGAAGATAGAAATAAAGCTTATTCTTTTATGCACAAATTATAGAAAAAACAGGCTAATTCAAGGCTAATGAAAATGCCAATATTTGAAAACTTGGCCTAAGATATAAAGGAAAAATTCAATCTGTTTCCAGTAGTTCTCAGAGTAAGCAGACTATGTATGCTGTTTTTAGTGAGAAAGTGAGGTCTTCACAGAATGTTGAAAGAAAAGTGCAAGAAAAAAATATTAAAAAATCAAACAGCAAGGACAGAAGAGTTTTAGAAAGTATTTTTGTAATTAATGTTATAAACATAGAATTAATATAGCCATTACATAGATCAAATATATGCCTAATGACACTTGGGAGAGTTCTTTTGAAGAACTCTTCCTCTGCTTGTTTTTTACAGCACCAACATCCTAACGTAGTTCTTCTCTAACTTGTAGCTGTCCTTTAGTCATACACAAAAATATTAGGAACACTGAATTCATTCTTGATCCCTGGAGAGCTACCTCAGGTAAAATGTTAGAGACACAAGCAATATTGAGGCATTGAGTGTCTTTGAACTTAAATTAGGTTTTTTTGGTTGATCTTTGTTTGTGCCTTAATGTTTATATTGCACAATACTTTCTCAACACTCCACAAGCAAAACTCAGTCATTTACAGTCACCTTTTTTTTCTCATCCTAACATGCTGTTATTGACATTCTAACCTGCTGTTATAAACATTTGTGAAGATGTTTAAAAAATTCCTAAAAAGAACCTCCACATGAACTCTGCTAAATTAAAAAAATCATGTATCTTTTTGTAAAAAATTGCACAATTCAAAATTTTTTTCTTTGGGGTGAATCCATTTAATACAAATATGTTTTCTCAGTTCTTTATCTTTATTCTCCGTTATACCTTAGAGCATGGATCAACAAGAAGAATAACCTTTCCTTTTGAATGGTGCCGATTGCAGTATCGCTTTAAGATATTATCCTGCCGCAACAAAGATATAGTACTCTACAAGCTTATATAATAACATTATGAAATAGTCATACAATTAAGAATCTCTCTTAAGGAGACTTCATGTTTACAGAAACAATTGGCAATGATTCCAATAGCGTTATGCACTCTCCTGCAACAGCAATGCAGGAGAACAAGGAAAGAACAATAATTTGTTTTGCTGCTAAAAACTGCATAGTGCATAGCCATAGTGGATCATTACCAGCAATAAGATAATAATCATATTAACTTCATATATTATGCTTGAAGGCTTCATCATCACCTTCTACGGTAGGAGTATAAACTTAATCTTAATGTAGACAACCATACATACACAAAAACTCATGAAAGGTACCAACTGCATGACTTTAACCCCATGTTTCAAGAATAGATCTAATCTTTTATTGCTCTTATGTCTTCTGAATTTTTAACATTTGCCTGGTGAAGAAATATTTGCAACATGCAACTTAAGACACTCTCATGGTTTCAGCTGGGGTAGAGTTGACTTTCTTGCTGTCAGCTGGTGTGGTGGTGTGTTTTGGGATAGAAGTGGTGTTGATGTCACACTGATTTTTTTGGTTCTTGCTAAGCTGTCAGGGCCTTTTCTCCTCCTCACACCACCCTGCCAGCGAGCAGGCTGGGAGGGCACAAAAAGTTGGGAGTGGATGCAGCCGAGAGAGCTGACACCAACTGACCAAAGGGATATTCCATACCACATGTCATCATTCTCAGTATATAAAGCTGGGGGAAGAAGAAGAAGAAAGGTGGGATGTTCAGAGTTATGGCATTTGTCTTACCAAGTAACCATTACATGTGATAGATCCCTGCTTTCCTGGAGATGGCTGGACACCTGCCTGCCAATGAGACGCAGTGAATTAATTCCTTGTTTTGTTTTGCTTGTGTGTGTAGGTTTTGCTTTACTCATTAAACTGACTTTATCTCAAGCCATAAGTTTTCTCATATTTACTCTTCCAATTCTCTCCGTTATCTCACCGGGGGAGGAAAGAGTGAGAGAGCAGCTGTGTGGTCCTGGTTGTGACAAGAGTTAAACCACAACACCAATTTAGGCACTAAAATCAGACACTGAGTACAATTTATGAATTGCTCTGTGGAGCCAGTGGAAAGAGAATGGGGTCCTTCAGAAAACATCTCAGAGCAGATACCAAACTGTGGTGCTTATTTGCTCTCTGGAGGGAAATATCTCCATCTCTCTCTTTTCCTTTTTATCATAGCAGCAGTATGAAAAAGTTCTTTCCAATGAGGGTGGTGGAGCACTGGAANNAGGCTCAATGAGGCCCTGGGCAATCTGGTCTAGTTGGAGATATCCCTGTGACTGCAGGGGGGTCGGACAGGGGGGTCCCTTCCGGCCCAGATGATTCTATGATTCTATGAAATACTGAAAGAAGTACTTTAAGCCAGGCAATAAGAATCTTTCTCATAATATCAAGTTTTAAGATTTTTTTTGCTTTTGTTCCCCACTATTCTGAATAACACCTCTTTTAGCCCTTGTGTGAAAAAAAAATTAAGTGCAGCTGCATATAGGTGTAGTGACATCTAATTGTCACTTTCTTGTACTAAATCACCCAATTATTTATACAGTTCTTTCACTCAAAACCCTACAAGTAGTTTTCAGTCCCCCATTCCTAATTACAAGTGTGTTATGCAATATAGGTATACAAAATGTGAATACATTAAGTTTCCCTTCCTAAGGAAAACAAATGAGGGAGAAAGACAGGAAGAAGGGGAGAGGGAGAGGAAGACAGTGGGAGAGGGAGAAAGAAAGGATGAGGGAGACAGCTGGTGATATGATGCACTTGAATACTAGATGTCAGAGTCTATTTGATAAAACACAGACACCAGGCTTACATCCTGGAAGCTTTCCAGTTGCCCAGAGGCCACACATCCTAATTTATACATTCAGGCATCAGTGTGTTCACTTCATTACTATCATGGTCTGCTTATTTATCTGGAAAACATTATAGAGTTAATGACTTTTCTTCAGTTGGTACAGCACAACAATGCTTTCAAAATTGATGGGGTTTGAATTTTCTCATACAACCAATGCTTGAATCACCTGGTTCTTTGGAATGCAAGCTGAATTTGTATAAGCAGGCCAAAGGGAGTAAATACTCAGAATCTTTTTGTCATTCTTTAGAAATATAAAAAAAAAAATGTAGATATGTCTCGAGTAAGGCATTTCAAAATTAAAACTTTGTTCCTTCACAGACTATATGATATTTGAACAAAATTACAGTTTTGAATGAGACCTTTATTTACAACCTGTAGGACCTTCTCTGTCATTTACAAACTCACAGAAGTACATAAGGATGAGTGGTTTGATGTCAACCCTTCATATGTAAGTAATTAATTTAGCATTTAATTTTCTGCATTCCACAGTTCATGCTTGCTAAAGGCTCTTTTGGTATCTCCCACTCCTGGAAAGCTGGTAAAGACCACTTGATCTTTCTGTTTTCCGTGAACATTTGCACAGAAGTGTCAAACATGCTACTTACTCTCCCTTGTTCTCCTACACCAACCCTGGCCTGTCTGTAAGCACAACTGCAAACTTCTAGTCATCTGTGGGACCTTCTGTTAGTGGCGCAATTCTGCTTTTCTCAGACTTCCTACAAAGGTTGTACTGAGCAGCAATTACCATACTAAGTACTACCCTCATCTCGTGCTTTCTCCCTCTAATTCTCTAGCAATATTTCTTCATTTTGGCATTAAGCTCCCAGCTCCTAGAACCTTGATGGTGTCCTTCTCTCCTTTACTTCCCTGCACCTTTCAGTGCTCATTTGGGTCTCTGACTCCTTGCTTAGGAATCCTACAGTTTTCATGTTTTAAAAAAAAAAAAACAAAAACCCAACAACAAAAAAAACACAACTCTATCTTTATGATTCACGTGAATGTTATCTCATCTGCTGTCTGTCTCCTATGACCCAAAGGGGAAGAGTACTACTGGTGATACACAGAGATTGATGACTTTTTGACATGCCTCCTTCACTCTTTTCCCTTAACTAGGGAAGGCAATCTAGTAACTCCGAGCCGCAGTGTTTGAGTATGTCATTTGACCATCATTCTGTTGCATAAGTTCTTTAAATGTGTTAAAGAGATCATTTTAACAAACTGAAATTGTTTCATGGCATTGTTTTTATCTTTGCCTCTGACACTGATAAGACAATTCTCTTGACATAGGAATCCTGTTGGGAACAAAATTATATTCCCCAGATCAAAAAAAATGGATTAAAAATATGGGTCTACTTAATCAGGTTTTACAGTTACTATTCATCCGGAAAAAAAAAATCAAATTAAAAATAATGGAAAAAAGGCAATTAAAAGGAAGAAGATAAAAACACTCTACAAACAACAGACTTCAAAGCCCTCATGTTTACTGAAAACCTTGCTGTCCTACTGCTTAGTCAATAAAGATAATTAGCTAGAATATCTGCAGTCCCAGTCAGCTTCCCACCTTTCACTTCAAATTGTTATTGATGAAACTCTTAGACAATGGGAATTTTGTATACACTCACTTTCCAAAATTTATTGACCGATATGAAGCCTTGCTTGAGATAAGCATTTAATTTTTCAATTGGTATGAAAAGGCTGCATATAGTATTTACTGTCAATCAGCCAATTGCAAGTTGTAACTAAATTCAGGCACTTGGAATTAAATTATTTGGTAGTAAGTGATTTTAGGAATCATATTGGGTCAAGACTAAATAAAATTATTATAAAAGAGCTTTCAATTCTGGTAGAAGAGGCATTTAGATAAATGTAGCATTTATCTTAAAAAAAAAAATAAATTATTGAAATCCACCCCCAGCCAATAAAGAGATGTTTTGTTTTTCTTTGCATATTATGTCCATTGTTTCTGTGTTATGATTTTTAATCAAAAAAATGGTTAATGCAGCATAATCTATGAGAAAAGGGAGCTCATGATAGAACTTTCCCCTGCAAATTCTGTAGCATTATGTTGGATTTTGACATAGAATGTTTTTAAGTTGATGGGCTCTATAAACTCACAGAATCACCTAGGTTAGAAGGGACCTTTAAAGATCATCTAGTCCAACCAGACAACCAAACAAACCAACAAACAAATAAAACCCACACACACCACAAACAAACAAAAAAACCCAAACCACACAAAACCCACACCACACCCAAAATAACACCAACCCAACACTAATCCATATCCCCAAGCACCATGTCAACTCATGTTTTGAATACCTCCAGGATGGTGGCTCAACCACCTCCCTGGGAAGCCCATTCCAACTGGCCTGACAACACTTTCAGGAGAGAAATATTTCCTAATATCTAACCTGAACCTCCCCTGGTGCAACTTGAAGCCATTACCCCTTGTCCTAACAACTGTGACATGGGAGAAGAGACCAACCCCCACCTTTCTACACCCTCTTTTCAGTTAGTTGAAGAGAGCGAGAAGGTCTCCCCTCAGTCTCCTCCTCCCCAGACTGAACAACCCCAGCTCCCTCAGCCTCTCCTCATAACACTTGTGCTCCAGACCCCTCACCAGCTTCATTGTCTTTCTCTGGAGCTGCTCCAGCACCAAAATGTCTTTCTTGTGGTAAGGGGCCCAAAACTGGATACAGAACTCGAGGTGAGGTCTCACCAGTGCCAAGTACAGGGGGA
>BJBW01001896.1:0-35741 GCA_004320125.1 Scolopax mira
GGGTTTGTCCTGTGAGGCAGCAGAAAGGCAAAGCCCAGCCCAGGCTCTGCTCAGCCTTCCTGCTCCTCCTGCATGTGCTGCCCCCGGCCCCCACTCGCCCTGTGCCGGGTGCCCACCCCTGCTGCCCGCCGGGTCCGGGGGGCCGCTGCTCTGTTAACTCTTCTTCTGCTTGGTGACTCCTTCTTTCTTCCAGGCAACCCGCCGGGCCAAACTAAAAAAGCGCTGAAGCAGCGATTCCTCAAACTGCTGCCCTGCTGCCGGCCCAAATCCATCCCCTCGCTCAGCGAAAGCAAGTGCTTCTTCTTGCCTTTGTGTCTGTCTGTCTGTCCCCGGTGGTGCTGCTGCCTGCCCTCCGTCCTGACCCTGCCTGCGGGACAGGGACGCCTCTGCCACCCCCTGTGCTGGGGCTCGGGCTGTCAGGATCAGTCCTGTCCCAGAGGGGTCCGAATCTGACGGGGCTCTACACCTCCCTCTGTCCTCACCTGCTTCCAGGCTGGTTTTGCCCCCTCTCCATCTCCCCGGAGCAGCTCCCACACGGATGCACAGCGGCGAGACCCGCTTCAGAGCTGGCTTGGGGCAGTGGGAGCCTCCTGGTGCTGGTTTAAGGGCTGGGGGGTTGTTGCTCAAAGCTCGGTTCCAGTTTGGAGATGGAGGTGTGATGACGGGGGGGAGTGGGGGTGTGAAAAGGGCAGAGCTGCCCAGAGAGGGGAGTGAGCACAGAGCTGCCCAGAGCCCCCTACCCATCCTGCACTGGGTACGCTTGGCCCCTCAGTGAGGCCAAACCCCTGGCTGGGGTCTCCCCCTACCCCCTGGGAGAAGAGGTGAGTATGGAGGGGCAGGGGCTGAGCTGCCCCATGGAGTGGGGGGAGGTACCTGCTGCGGGGCCACAGCCCCCTTTTTGTTGCAGTGGGGTCTGGGGTGCTGGCTCCTGGGGGCTGGGGCTGTGCAGCTTGCCAGGTGGCGGGGAGAAGCCATAGATTAAGGGGGAGTACAAGGGGCAGTACAGGGTCTAGACAAGGCTGGGGGGGCATTTGGGGCTGGGGATTCTGGGGGGCAGCTCTCCTGCAGGACACGAGTGGAGCACAGAGCTGTGGGATGCCCTGGGTCTTGGCTCCACAGGGGCAGATGCCTGTGCCAGGGGGAGGAGAAGGGCAGGTAGGGGGGCTCTCAGCACTGGGGGGAGTTTCACCCCCCACTTTCTGCTCGGCCTGGGCTGTTTCAGAGGCTGGGGGGACTGTTGCCCAGTGTTGGCCACTGGTCTGTCCCCGGGATGTCTCCAAGTGTCCCCTGCTGGCAGAGGTCCAAATCTGGCTGAGAGGAGCACCCCGAAAATGTGTCACCCTGGATGGGGTGGGCTGTGCAAGGGGCCTCTCCTGCCCCCTTGGCACAGCAGGGCCGGCAGGACGGTGCTGGCCTCAGCCGCTCTCTCTTCCCCTGGGTTCCTTGCAGACAGCGTTGAGGATGAGTTTGAGCTCTCCACCGTCTGCCACCGCCCCGAGGGGCTGGAGCAGCTCCAGGAGCAGACCAAGTTCACCCGCAAAGAGCTGCAGGTCCTGTACCGAGGCTTCAAGAATGTGAGTACCCCTCGACCAGCTTCGCTAGCCCTGCTTTTGCTGCAACAGCCAGCTTGGAGGATGCTTTGCGCCTGGTGGTGCAAAGGCTTTTGGGACCTTGGGGTTGAAGTTTCTATCAGGCTACAGCCTGATTCCACCTCCAGGTAGCTCACTGTGGAGGTCTGATCCTGTGCTCCATCCCTTGGGTGCAGAAAGCCCATCCCTTGGGTGCCTGGGATGCAGACCCCCTCCAGCAAGGGCTGCAGCCCACAAAATAAGGGAGATGCTCCACACGGCTTTGCTGCCCCACCAGGCAGTGCAGGGCTGATGGCCGGGGCAAGGGGGCCACAGGGATTTAGGGGGATGCTCAGCCCCTCTCTGCAATGTGGAGGTGATGCTGTGGCTTGCCCTGGCAGGAGTGCCCCAGCGGCATCGTCAATGAAGAAAACTTCAAGCAGATCTACTCACAGTTCTTCCCGCAGGGAGGTGAGTGTCTGTCCCCATCCCCAATGCCCCGCAGAGGTGCCTCCTTGGGGTGAGGAGTCACGCAGCACCCCCTCACGCTGTCTGCTTCCCCCCAGACTCCAGCACGTACGCCACCTTCCTCTTCAATGCCTTTGACACTGACCACGACGGCTCCGTCAGCTTCGAGGTGAGCGGTGGCCGAGGAGGGGATGGCCACAGTGGGGCAGAGAGGGCATGTCCCTTCAGGTACCACGGGCTGCACTGAGCAGTGTTCCTGTTGCAGATGGATGGAGAGCTTCACAAGGGCTGGTAGCATTTATTAAATCCCCAAAGGCAGTGGAAAAACAACAGAAAAGCAGTGAAAAGCAACAAAAAAGAGGGCTTCCCATATCTTCTGGCAAGTGTCTTGTCGGTATACAGATGGGCAGGCACAGCCATGGCTGAGTCTTGTTCAGGCTTTGGCTGAACACCAGGTCCTGATGCATGTTGTCCTCTTGGGTGCTATGACCCAAAGGAATAGTGTGGGACATATTTGGGGACAAGCAATTGATTTTCCCCAGGCTCTTTTTGATACTCAAGGTTTCCCTTGTAAGCCCAACTCTGGGCACATCTGCTTTGGGGCTGAGCTCTTCTGTGGGAGGGATGAGCAAGGCTGTGCCCTCTGTGTCCGTGAGACCCTTTGTGGCTGTAGATCCCACCTCCCTGCCTTGTTCATCCTTGCAGGACTTTGTGTCTGGGCTGTCCATCATCCTGCGAGGCACCATTGACGATCGCCTGAACTGGGCCTTCAACCTCTACGACCTGAACAAAGATGGCTGCATCACCAAAGAGGTGGGACAGGGGGGCTCTGGGCTGGTTCCTAGGGCCAGCAGAGATCTGTGCCCAGCAGGGCTAAGGGCAGGACTCGGGGGCATTGGCTAAGCTCTGGAGTAGAGCTGGGGTGGTCGTCAATATTTACTGAGCTCAACTTTGCAAGCTGGACCCTCCCCAGCACTGGTGTGTCTGTGGGGTTAATGGTGGATCAGGGGTGTGCTGCTTTGGGGTTCCATCACACACACATGGTCCCACACCATGCACGAAGCCAGCAGGAACATGTGCAAGCACCCACAGGTCCTTCAGGAGCATCACCAGAAGGGTGTGGGCTGGAGACTAGACAGAGGCAGAGCCCCATGTTGACCCAGCAACCCCCTTCCCTCCAGGAAATGCTGGACATCATGAAGTCCATCTACGACATGATGGGCAAATACACCTACCCGGCCATGCGGGAGGAAGCACCTCGGGAGCACGTGGAGAACTTCTTCCAGGTGAGCCAAGCATATCTTGGAGAAGCAGAGCTCCAGCACGGAGCCAGTGACTGCCCAAAATCTGGCATGGTGCAGGAGAAAACCCACACTGGGGATGAAGCAGGGCTGTGCTGGAGCCAGGGAGAGAAAAGGTCCTCCTGGTCCTGCTGGGTGCTTGAGGATGGAGAAGGGGTACGCTGTCTCCAGCCCCTGTGGGACCCAGGCAGGGGGTGCTGGGCTCTCTCTGGGGCTGTCCCTGCCATGCTCTCTGTGCTGTGTTTTGGCTGCAGAAAATGGACCGAAACAAAGACGGCGTGGTGACAATCGAGGAGTTCCTGGAGTCCTGCCAGAAGGTAAAGCCACCAGCTGCTCCCTGTCCCCTGGGGACCTCTGTCCCGCTCACCACCCTCCTGGCAAAGAGGGGGTGAAGGCAGAGATCCAAGGGGCAAGGCTGGGGCTCTGCTTTGGGAACTGTGTTTCTGCTGGCATCCCTGTAGAGATGAGGAGAGCTGTGCAACCCCGTAGGACTTGGAAGGGGGCTGTAATCCCCGGGGCTCTTGTCCCGTGGGTCAGAGCTGCATGAGGGTAAAGCCAGGTTTGGGGGAGCTGCCCAGATTGCTGCTCTGTGCCCAACTCACCTCCTCCCTGCAGGATGAGAACATTATGCGGTCCATGCAGCTCTTCGACAACGTGATTTAGCTCCGGGACCTGCCTCCAGCTGAGCTCTCCTGCCACCGGGCCCAGAACCTGCTTTTCTCTGACTTTTCCTTCGAGCCTCCTCTCTGCCAGCTGCACAGACACCCCCGCGGGAAGGAGCCTCCCTTCCCAGAGACGTGGTCGGTGCCGGGATCTTCCTTTCCCACTGGGTTGGCTCCACTCTCCTCGGGGGACCGCAAGCAGGTGCTCCTGGACCATCAGAGCCCATCAGAGCATGGGCATGGCTGGCACGGGGCGAGCGTTTGGCCCAGGTGGACCTCCCTGCACCCCTTCCCGGCAGGGAATCCGCAGCCTTGAGCTGTGACAGAGGCTTCCCCTGCACACAGAACTCCGTGCAGCCATGGCTCCCCCACCCATGACCCCCCCCCAGCCCCTGGAGCCCCCAGCCCCGGCTCCAGCCCAAACCCTCCAGCGATGCTGTCTAGAAACCAATAAAGTCTTGCAACAGGCGCCAGCGCCTCGGCTTCCTCCCCTGTCCCAGCCATGCCCTGCTGTGGGAAGTGTGGCTGGCATGTCAGCCATCAGCCACTGGCCACCCTCCTTGCCCAGCCCCTGGGCCGGTGGGTGGCAGAGGGGCTGTGCCTGGAGAAGGCAGCCGCAGGGGCGCTGCATGAGCTGTGGGCAGCCGTCCCTGAGCCTGGGGATGGGGGGCAGTTAGACCTAGAAGGCTCATCCTGACCTGGGGGGAGGAGAGATTAAAGGGACCCCCTCCACCCAGGATGGAGGATGCTGGGTGGGAAGAGCTGCAACCTCAGCCCCTGTCCCTCAAGTTTGGGGTGCTGGCACACAGGGGACCTCAGGGAACCACTTTGAGGCTCCAGTGGAGGGACACCATTCCCACCTCTCTCTGAGGACATGGCAGCCAGGATCTGGGGACATGTGGAGGAGGGAGGTGTGCTGAGCTCCGGTGGCTACCCCAGCCTTTGGGCCTCACTGCCACACAGCATCATTTGCTGCTGACCTTCCCCTGCTCCCGTGCCCTGTCCCAGCCCAGCTCACCCGCTGCCTGGGGGGCCAGGGAGTGAGCAATGGGGCAGAGAAGTGTCCCCACAGGTGTAACCCTGTGCTGGGCCATGTCTGAGCTGGCAGCTCCTTGGGGAGAAAGTGGAGGCTGGGGCCAGCTGCCAGTGGGCTGGAGGGTCAGCTTGAGGCAGGTGGGCTCAGCTTCTTCTTCTTCTCCTGGCACGGCCATGAGAGAGCCTGACCTCTGGGATGGAGCCAGCACCTTGGGGCTCCCCAAATCTTTGGCACCACCAGCTCCTCGGAGATGCAGGCAGACCTGTCCTGCCAGCATACCCCTCTGAGCTGTAGCTGGGACAGTGATGCCTGTGGGCTAATGACCCCATGCCAACCCCAGAAGCCCCTCCCTGTGCAATTCCACTTGGGAATGTACCCGGCCCTGGCAGCCCCTGGCTCTGCTGCTCCAGCCTCTGCATCCTCGGCAGTCGGGGCTGGCCTGAGCTGCAGCATCTGGGATCAATGGGGAAGAGGGAAGCAAGGCCAATACCTGTGCTGGCCCAGACCCTGGTGTTGGAGCTGTTAGAAACACCCCCCCACACCCCCCCAGGGCCCTGAGCCAAAGCTACAGGGCTGCTCCCCAACGGGACTGTCCCTGGCCCAGCCCCTGCAGACGTGACGCGTTTTTTAGGTTCATCCAACACATGGTTCATCTCCCAGTCCTGCTCCTTGGGTTTGCCGTGGGGCTGAGCTCCCACTCGCAGTCTCCCAAGGGTGGGAGGGCAGGTATCCTGACCTTTACCCTTCTCCTCTCCTTCCTTCCCTCCCTCCTCCCAGCCTCTCGGGGGTACCCACCGTCCCCCCACCACGCGAAGCAGATGCCACCTCCTCCCTCACGCTGCAGGTCGCATGGTGTGACACCCCCACCCCCCCACCTCACCCCGGGGCATGGTGACCCACAACCCGCTTGGCATCTCCAGTCTGTATATTTTGTATTATAACAATAATATGGGTTAAAAAAAAACCAACAAAAACAAACAAACAAAAAACCAACAGAAAAACACAATAAAATCTAACCACAGTCGCTATGCACACCACCGTTATGTCTTTGCATCTGTCAGCTCTTGGTGTGGGGGGCAGGAATTAGGGGCTGAGGGTCTCTGCAGAGGGTTGGCAGCCTTTTTTGGGGTGCTGCAGCTGCAGGGTGCTCTGCGTGGGTGCTCTGGGAGGTTGCACGGGGGACGGGACGCATGCTGAGCAGGGCAGGGTCCCCAAAGAACCTGGCTGTGCCACCAATGGCCCTGTGAGTAGAGCCCCTCCTCTGGTAAGAGGCTTTGGGCTCGCAGGGGCTTACACCAAACGTGTTGGTCTCGAGAGTGCAACGTATGTTTTCAGATGAGGGTGAACCTGAGCTTGGGACCAGGTGGCCCTCGTTAGGATGTGTCACTGAAGGCTGAGCTAAGAGATAGATGGTCAGCTACCACCTTGAAGAGGTAAGTATGGACTGGAAAAGAGTTTTTCTGAGGGACATGAACTGATGGGCAGTCACTGATCCTTGGAAAAGTGCAGCCTTTCCCGAGCCTGGGAAAAAATGGCTTGAAGCAAAACTAAGAGGAAAAAAGCAGCAGGTAGGAAAACAGCAGAAGAACAGAATAAGGGACCTGAAGTGGGACAGTGACACCTCTAGCGTTACATAGTCTGTGGTCCAGGAACTGAAAGCTCAATGTGAAGAGCTGCCTGACCCAAGCATCTTAAAATAACGTGCTCTGGCTACAGGGGGAATTGCCATCATGGGACTGGGAAAGCTGCGAGTCTGCTCTTTCCAAAGCTTATGACTCCCCAGGGACCTTTTTAACCTATTGGCAATCACTCAGGGCTGGGTACAGCAGAATGAATGGGCCTGAGTGCGTTTTTCCCCCTCTAAACCACTGTTCCCAGTATGTCCCTGTGTGTCCTATCCCCTGTGAGCTCTGTTGGGCTGGTTGCTAATTTGGGTGACACCATCCCCAGGCTCAACGTGCCCTCTCCCAGCACAGGGATGCTGTAAGCTATGGATGGGCTCCTTCTCACCAGGGTTGGAGATGACAAGAGGGAAAGGGGTGCTGTGGGGCTCACTCAGCCCTCAAATGCCACCCTTTTCTTGCCAAATGGGAATATATTTGTCCAGGGATCGCTCCGGTAGCTATGGGGCAGGGGGTGGTTGAACCTGAGAGAGTCAAAAAATAATCTCTGCTTAGTTCCACCCTGGGGCAGGCCCTTGGGGAAGGGGCTAAGGGTAGGGAGGACTTGGATCAGACCCTCCAGGGATGTCATCAGCTTGTTGGGAGATGCTGCTGTGTGAGGCAGGGCTTGGGACCAGGTGTCCCTTGTTAGGATGTGGCCTTTAAAGGCGGGCAGCAGCAATGGTGTTGGCTCTATGCTGAGAACGGAGGTAGGAGCTGATGGGGTCCTGGGAAAAGGGCAGCTTTGTGTTGTTTCTAAGCCATTTCCCAGCTTTCAGATGGAAAATGAATAGCAGCCATGCGGGAAAAGAGCCGAGCAACTGGATGAGGCGGCTGATGGAGCCTGGGGCAGTGATCCACCCCAGCATCCTGAATGCTGCCTAAAAACACACCCGTCTTGGAAAAGGAGGAGCTCCCGACACTGGGAGAATCGTCACTGCAGGATTATTTTGGGATGAGCAAAGCTGTGAGAGCAAGCCTGCTTCGGGCTCTCTCCTGATCCAGCAGCCAGCTCTCCAGCTCCGCACACGGCGCTACGAGCACTGTATTTTCCACCCAAATTCTGAGCATTTCTCCTCTCTTAATTCTTCCGTAAAGTCTTGTTGCCTATTAATAAATGTAGACGGTTGCTATTTAGGGGCAGGAGGACAACTGCTATTTTTGCTCTCTGAAAGCTCTAAATTGGATGCGATGGTAAGGAGAGATGCTCCTTGGCCGGGGTCTCTGATGCAGCTCCCTGAGCACCGCTATAGATCCAGCCAGAAACACAGCTGTCTTGGGTTTCCCATCGTGCCAAGACATCAGCAGGAGAAACAAGGATGAAGAGCAGGAATCAGACTTCAGGAAAGACAAGGAAGGGGTTTTGGAGAGCTGAGTTGAGCTGGGGAGGGGCTAACAGTGTCCAAGTCAGGTGGGGATATGCTTTTAAGCAGTCTTCAATAATTTTCTTCAGTTTTGGCTGCCGTGATGTGGCTGCTGTGATGTCTGCCGCTGTTCTCAGCCCCCTCCCTCACAGGCTGGGGTTTCCAGCAGCTTTTTGCTCCCTGTTTTCTTGCGGCTGGTACCTGCCATGGCATCCTCAGTGCTGGGTGGGCTGGAAGGATCATGTCACTGGTCTTACGGGAGGTCTTCTGCTCAACCCTGTACTCTGGCTCAAGCTCTGGGGGCCTGTTGCTCCCAACCCCACATGCCCCCCATGGCCATGGAGCTTCTCCCTGGGGGGGATGCCGTCTGACTTCAGGCCCCTTCTCTGATTCACTGAGATGATCTCAGCTTCACAGCCCACCCTTCAACATCCCCATAGCCCCTCCAGGTGTGGAAACATCTGCAAACATAGCCAGGCCGCGCACGGAGCGTGGGAACAGCTATCGGAGCGCTCTACCCCCGACGCCTTTCCATCCTGCGACGGGGACCGAGCAGCTCGGTCTCCCATCCGCGCCGCAGCCCCAGCGGACCCTGCTTAGCTTGCGGGGCGCCGCGAGAAGTAGGTCGCGGCTCCAGGGAGGCCCGCGCGAGCCGCCGAGCGAGTTCCCTCCTGCGCAGGCGCGCTTCCGCCCGCGCGCCGTCCCCCGCGACGCACGCGCAGAGCGGCAGCCAACACTCCATTTCATTCCCATCCGTTCCCCCCGCGCCGCTTCCCTACACAAAGCCCAGGGCGCATGCGCGCCCCCCCCCGCACCTGCGCGCTCTCCCGCGGCCGCCTCCCCCCCTCCGCCCGGGGGCCTCCTGCGCACGCGCAGCCGCCGCACACCGCCTCCCCGCGCAGGCGCCCTGGGCAGCCGCAGCCTCGCCCCTCCCCCCGCCGCCCTTCCGCGCAGGCGCAGTGAGGGCCCTTCCGCCTTCCGCGCATGCGCCCTGGGCGAACACCCTCCCCCCCCCCCGCCCGTTTTCTGAGGTAACTCCCTCGCCTCAGTCCGTTGTTCCCGCTCGAGCGGCGCGGTGCCGGCAGCGCGGCGGCGGGGGACCGTAAGGCCGTAGCGGCTCGCCTCGTTCCTTCCCGCCGCGGTGGAAGCTCCCCCGGCGGCCCCTCGGAGCGAGGCGGCTGCGGGCAGAGCGGTGCGGACCGGTTGGGGCCGGTTCCCCGCGCAGGCGCAGGGCCCCGTAAACAGGAAGCGGCGGCGGCAGCGGCCCGGAGCGGCGGAGACAAAGGGGTTGTGGAGAGGGGGAAGGAGGGGCTGGGGTTGGCTGGGCTCGGCTTGGCCCGGCCCAGCGAGCGGGGGTCCTGGCGGCCGGCGGCAGGATGGTGCAGAAGGAGGGGCAGGCGGCGCTGGAGGAGCCCCAGGGCAGCCCCAACCCGGCCGGAGTGCCCGGTGCTCCCTTAGAGCCGCCGGGCGCCGCCGCGGGGCCGGTCCCGGGGGGCGAGGAAACCGATACCGAGACGGAGACCGTGCTGGGCTCCCGCCGCTTCCTCTGCGGCGTCGTGGAAGGTAAGAACTCGCGGGGAGAGGCGTCGGATAATCCAGGGACACGGGGGTGCGTGGGAGGACGGGGCGGGAGGTACCGGGGGGGTCGGTATCCGCGGGAGACCGGGGGCGGAGGAACTGGTCCCAGCTGGCGCTGCTGTGCCCCATCTCCTCCCCCGGAGGAGCCCGCTCTGTGAGCAGGGGGGTGCGCGGTTCTTGGCCGGGGCTCTATTCGCTACAGAGGGCTGGGGAGGAGGAGGAGGAGGAAGGAGTGGGGAGGAGCTGCGGCTCCCGGGCGGGGCTGCAACCCCCGGGGCTTGTGCTGGAAGCTGTTGGCGAGCAGGGAGTGCCCTTTGACGGCAGCTGCTCGGCGGGGTGAGGGCAGGCCTGGCATCCCCAGCGGGGCCAGGATTCCTAATGGAGGCTGAGGCCTCCTATGGCTCGCTTGCTTGTCTAAAGGGGGAGGTAGGAGAGAGAAGAGCCGCTGTGCGATTATCCCACCTATACATGCTCTTCTTGCACGCCAGAGGCTCACATTCAGTTTCCCGGGTAGGGAATAGGTGATTCCATAGGCGCCTCTTCTGGAATGAATAATAAACACTTCCTGTTTTCTAAAGTGTTGTAGCTTACCGTTTTAATTGCACTGTAAAACAGTCTGCTTCTGTCTTTTAGCATAGTTGCAGTATTAAAAGGTTTAAATTGTTGCAGAAGCTGCAGAATAAAGGGACTCTTTTTGCGTTTCTCAATAACTACGAAATTTATCTGCATTTCTGACAGGTCAGTTAAGGTAGATGGTTGAAAGCCAGTAAGAAAAATAGTTAATTCCCAACATAATAGTCGATTTTGAATCGTTCTGAATTCCCGTGGGTTGCTATTATTTCTGTATCTATAATGAATCTCCAGTAGGAGAACGATATGATCCACAGATGGAGTGGAGAGTGGAACAGGCAGTTTATCACAGTCAGTATCTGCATTGCTTGCAGAATACCTTTTGTTCATATCTTAAAAAGAAGAGACTGCTTGGCTCCTGCAAATGTCACTGTGCGAAGTGTACTAGGCCCAGTTAATGCTTTTATTTTTTAGCATTTTCTAGGGCTTAAATATGGTCAGTGTGGCGAGAGGTGTCTTTGCTTTATTGATAGGATCAATTCTGTGAAGGTCAATAGGTGCTAAATTGAAGGCTTTGGAGACATAATAGTGCACAGATTCTCATGGTTCTGGAGATACGTCTTGAGCACGGGTCACCAGTTCATCCAGGTTTATATTGGAGCCACTACATGTGCCATAATAATTTTTCTTGTCATTTTAGTTACATTTATGTCTCTGCACATGTTTTGGTGGGGGTGTTCTTGACTGTGCTGGTCATAAAACAAAGCCAGAAGATGGTCTCTGCCCAGTGAAACAGTCTAATGCTAGTTAAGGGTTACCAGTTCAAAATGCATACAAGGAAAAAAAGAATGGGGAGTTTTTAAGCAAAACAAGCAAAAAACCCAAACAAAATAAAACCCTGTTGTAGTGAATGAGGTAAATGGTAGTGGGTGAAAACAGCTGTCTCTTTAGTGACTCCAGAATTATAGGAGTAAGAGAAAAATAGGGATTAACCACTCTACTGTTCAAATATTTCTCTGTGCTTCTGAAGTTAACACAGACTAGAGGTATGGTGAGATTGAAGCAATACGATGGAGAGTTTGGATCCCTGCTACAAAAGGGGGATGGATTGGCCAAATACTGGGTGTGTGCTCTTAAGAGCATGAAGAGTTTATGATAGATATCAAATTCACTGCTTTGGGGAGTAATGAGATCTAAGAGTACAGGATGCAAAGCTCTGCTGCTCTGCCCCCAGGGTATCCTGGCTTTGAGTGATGCAGGATGAGATATTTGGCATGATCTGTTGATTTTATATTAACCTGACACTTCTGTTGATTTTATATTAACCTGACACTCAGTCTTGAGGGAGTAATACAAAACCAGGCCGATTTTTAGTGGGACAGAAAGATTGAAGAGTTATCATCAGATGGTGATATTAATAACTGAGGAAAAATGGTGACAGAAAAATATTGGTTTGGATTAATGTGTTCTCATCAGTCTTTTGTCATGCTTGCAACTGGGATGGAGTTAACTTTCCTGCTAGCAGCTGGTGTAGTGTTGTGTTTCGGATTTGGGATGAGAAACATCCCAAAGTGAAGATAGTGCTGGAATGGCTTTGGTTGTTGCTAGGCAGTCATGGCCTTTTCTGCTTCTCCAAAACCCTGCCAGGGAGCAGGTTGGGAGAGCCCAGGAAAGAGACACAGTTGGGCCAACTGACCAAAGGGATATTCCATACCAAATGGCATCATGCTCAGTATATAAATCAGAGGGAAGAAGGAAAAGAGGGATGTTTGGAGTTCTGGTGTTTGTCTTCCCCAGTAACCACTGGGTGTGATGGAGCCCTGCTTTCCTGGAGATGGCTGAACACCTGCTTCCTTGTTCTGCTTTTCTTGCATGCACGGCTTTTGCTTTACTTATTAAACTGTCTTTATCTCAACCCACGAGTTTTTTCTCATTTTTACTATTCTGATTCTCTCCTGCATCTCAGCTGGGGAGAGCAAATGAGGAGCTGTGTGGTCCTGGTTGCCAGATAAAGTTAAACCACAACATCTTCATATCTGATTTTTCAGTTGTTGGGTTGTTTTTTGTTTTTTATAGTAGGCCCCTGCTTTGCTTTGGGCTAGTAGGTCTGAAACAGTAGTATCACGGGTAAAGTAAAAGTTTTCTGAAGGAGTTATGAGACCTAGGTGGTATTTGTTAAGTATTCACAGTAATTAATTTCTGTTATGGATTTTTGAGTTTCCTCAGGGCAGCATCAATCACAATTAGGTAACACTAGAGAAAATGAGAGATTTGTTCTGGGTAAAATAAACCGGGAGGTTTTTATGCCTTGCAGCTGCTCTCTTGTTTGTTCCTCTGACTGTTCTCTGTCATTGTGCAGTTTGGGAGGAGTAGTACTTACTCAGCTTTGCCACTTCGTGGTGCCAGTTAGTCTAAGATCGTTCTGAAAGACTAATTCTTAAAACTTGAGCCGGCTTTAAGCCTCTTAAAAGAGCATTGCTCACTTGAGAGCTAACTATTTCAGTTGTTAATATATGGAAAATGCTTTAGTTGCATCAGATTTTGAAAGATCATAGAAGAGTGGCTTTGACTTTGTGAGACCAAATATTTAGGGATTTACAATGGTGAGTGACTCTGGAAATGAGGATATTGTCTTCCTTTTGAACTGGTGGTCCATGGGGACTTGTAGGCTTTGTGTATTCGGAGCATCATTCATCACTGAGTGGCTGTGCTATTTGAAAATAAGAGCTTATTAAATTTCAGTATTATTTTAGTCTCTGGTCTTTGCACAAATTTCCAAGCTGAAGCTTTGTTGTCAAGTGCCCACTTGTGGTTAAACTGTTTGCACATAGGTCTAAGTGAATTTACTTGACTAAGAGTGCATTGAGAGTGCTTTTCAAGGCATTATGTTTCTAGAATGGAAGGATTAGGTTTAAAACTAGAAGCGGTTACAGTTTCCATGGAATTCCATGACTTTGAATGTACCCTGTTCTAAAATCACTGTGTAGATTATTCAAAGTCGTAGTCTTAGCATGTAAAAATGGGAATTGTAAAGGAAGATATCAACTTGCAAGTTAATTTTGACAAGGAGCCTATTCAACTGAATAAAAGGAATGAAATCCGAAGCATTTTGTTGACTCACTTTGCATTTTTTTAATTACACATCATTTGCCTCAGTGTGTATTTATATACCCCGTGTGTGTCCTTAGCATTCTAATCCCTACCACAGGGTAAGCGTTTTTCAAGTGTCTTCAGTGTTGGCATTACAAACAAATCTGCTTTGTAGGTGTCTGGAGTGGTAATTTAATTAGGTTATGACTGTTCAGTCTGCTCTTCTAATAATGCTGCCTTGACTTGTCAAGGGCATATGCTCAGGAATAGAGTTTGCATTCTGAAAATTAATTGTTTCAGTGGCCAAAATTATAAGAACTTAGATAATGGGAAATGAAATAGGTTATAATTGCATTTTAAATTTAGATCACTTTAGTTTATTATGATTTCCTAATGCTGTCTAGATTTTACTTTTTTCTTTCTGGTTGGGGAAGCTTTTTGATGAATGTAGCAGAAGAGGAATAAAATGGTGTGTTGTAATATAACATTTTGTGGAGCACACATAATCTAACATCTAACTGGATAACTTTAATCTTGTTTCCTGTAGGATTTTATGGAAGACCTTGGGTTATGGAGCAGAGGAAAGAACTTTTTAGAAGGCAAGTCATGCTTGCTGTTACTGCAGCACATTCCATCACAATGTAATCATAATCTTTCACTTAAGCCTGAAAAGAATTATTGTTCTAACCTAGAGCAGCTTTTTTGCCTAATATCTATATTTTTAGGGGCTCATGTTCACCTTTCTACTTGCCTCAACTGAATTTGTCTAATATCAGTTGTGTGTAAAGTTATTATTCAATGAAAAAAAAAATTAGATCAAGTAAAAAGAATTAGAATGAAATAAAATAAACCACAGAATTACTGAATTTATAGGCTATTCTCCCAATGAAGACTGTTTTTCCTGTGTTTATAGGCTTCAGAAATGGGGCCTGAATACATACCTGTATGCTCCAAAGGATGACTACAAGCACAGGATGTTCTGGCGAGAAATGTACTCTGTGGAGGAAGCAGGTAATTGCTTTATTTCCCCCCTTTTTTCTTTTTCTATAAATAGATTTTTTTTTGGAATGAATTGGATGTTGCTACACGTGCTTGTGTGTGTTCAATCACAGTAGCCATTTCCAGAGGTGAGAGAGACCTGTTTTTAATACCCTGAAGTATATTTAGTGGAGCTTTGGTACAAGTGTGGATTTATTTCTTTTAGCTATAACTCTACAGATGATTTCTAAAACTGTTTTTAAGGCTTTGTGTTACAAGATTTACTTTTTTCCAGGAAAAGGCTGCTGAAAATTATTCCTCTGGCTCTTGAACATCTGGGCTGTATTTTGAAGTAGAAATTCTTTGCTTCAGGAAAGAGAGAAGATTGATAGGGAATAGCATGCCCTTTTATGTGATTCATTAAGTGCCTGCCTCAATGAAGAGAGTACCAGTTAGAAAAGCAGCTCCTGACTATTTAGTCAGGACATAAAAGACGCGTTTAAGCTGGTGTGAGGCTTTTTTATCCATTTCTGGCATTTATGGGATCTACAGTGTTTTATTAGCCTGTGGGGGATTATCATTTTCCTTGGGTGAGAGGGAAAAACGATACGTGCTTGAAACTAAGTAATCCTTCTTGGAGGCCACTTTGAATGGCTGCAGAAATATAATCTAAAGGATACTGCAAGATAATTGCCAATAACAACAAAGATTGTTAAATATTCTAAAATAATTCTCTTTATTCATTGCATGGAAGATTAAATGTAAAGTTTGCTTCTTAAAGCAGCTACTTCTGCACAGTGATATCAGAAAAGGCCCTTTTCATGCTCTCTGAGCTTCAGTCATATGAGGAGTATGTGAGTCAATGTCATGCAGGGTGATACTGCTGTCTTGAATTTTTTCTTAGTGTGTGTGATAAAAGTGCAAAAAGTAACTAGCTTTAAAACTCTGTGCATACTGTAAAAACAGACTACAGCCACATTTGTCTCACAACATCGAGATAAAAAGAATATTTAAAATAGATAAAAAACTTGAATATAGAAAATAACAATACAAGGACAGTTGTATTCTTTTTGGTGTAATTTCTGTGAACTCTTCAAAATAATCTGGTGCTCTTTGCTGGATCAGTTTTAAGAAATTATAACTTATTATTGTAACAGAGGCATCTGTGTTTTGTAATTAACTTATAATGATGTCTGAAATTTTTTTTTTAATTGTTGAATTGTTCTGAAATGTTTGAATTTCATTTCCAGAGCAGCTAATGACTCTAATATCTGCTGCACGAGAACACGAAATAGAGTTCATCTATGCAATCTCTCCTGGCCTTGACATCACTTTCTCCAATCCTAAAGAGGTATCCACATTGAAACGCAAGCTGGACCAGGTAAGTGTGGCAGACTTGCCACGGTTGCAGTGCTACTTAATTTGGAAACTTCAGTACCCTGCTCACTCTTGATGCTTTTCACTAGCTTCTTGCATGTTTTCAGCACTAGCATTAATTTGGGTGCCTTTGAACAATTCCAATGAATGTGTTCAGGTTGTATTGCAGGAGTGGCCAGTGATCATCTAGATATAAAAAAAAAAAATTAAAAGTCTAAAAGTCTCACCTTATAATGGATTTTGAAGGCTATTCTTGGGAGTTTGCCTTCAGGATATTTTAGGGCCTCGAAGCCAAGATGCGAGAATTCTTATCCATAATAAATTCCTTCAGAGGCAGATCTGGCACACACATCTTCTTTGTTCTCATAATTGACTTCTCTCTTTTGTTGAAAAGCTGTTACAGAGTTAGCTTTTTTCCAGCTGTCTGTCCAACAGGATCAGATTTGGATTGTTAAAGCTGGAACAGATTGTAGGTCTTTAGACCTCTAATCTTTAAGAAAAGCAGAGCACTTGCTCAGAGAGAGAAATTCATCGTGACTAGATACCAATGTCTGTCTTGCCTCCCCTATTTCTCTCCCTTGCTCCTGTCACTTTTCCTTTTAAAATTATACACTTTGGCTTTGAAAAAGAAATAAAAATAATTAAAAAAATAAACCTTTTGCTCTTGTCTCTTGCATTAGGTTTCCCAGTTTGGCTGCAGATCTTTTGCACTGCTGTTTGATGATATTGATCACAACATGTGTGCAGCAGACAAAGAAGTTTTCAGTTCCTTTGCTCATGCTCAAGTCTCAATCACCAATGAAATTTATCAGTATCTAGGAGAACCAGACACATTCCTTTTCTGTCCTACGGGTAAAATCAAATTAATAATTTAGTACAGCCTTAAAGGTGGGGACTTTTTATTTTACTGGTTGAAAAGCTGGTTTAATAGTTAATCAATGATTCAAGGAATATTTTGTGGTTGCTTGAAGAAATTGACTTGTAAAGAAAGGTGCAAGTAATTCAGATATATGCAGAGGTTTTACCAAATGGACACATCTCTGGAAAACCCAATGCCAAGCAAAGAAGGCAGCTTGATAGAATGGTTTGAGAAGTTTGAACCGAAGTTTTAGTTAAAGGAAGACTTCTTTTTGACTTGACTCAAAGTAGAGGAACAGCACAGTCTGTGTCATTGGTACCTCTTTTTAATAAGATTACCCACTTTTACTAGTCACTGAGTAGTTTTATTTATATATTAAAAAATAAGATGTCCAGTCATTGTTTGTGGGTTTTTTTTTAAATGGTAAGCTTCCTTATGTAAGAAAATTGTAAGGCAGAGAGAATCACTATATTTGGTAGTGTGGGTTGTTGTAAGGAACTTCAGTTCAGTAGCAATGTTATCATGTGAATTTATTTATCCTCTTACACTGTAGTAGTTTGGTTCTGGTGTTAATATTTTTAGGTATTTTCACTTCATAATCAGCCTTAGGGTTTCTAGTCCTCTGGCACATTATCTGCTGTAACCTGCCCTTCTGTTTATGGAATCAATTAGTTTTTTCCTGATTTTGACACTTGAGCAATTTTAATTAAATTCTCTACCTTTCCTCTCTGATCTTTATGCTAAGTGTCATTCATAGTGTCTGTTTTATTTATACTTTAGACTTTTGGGCTGTTCTTGATTAATTTTATAGATGTTTCTCTTCTCATATGGTAGTATTCTCTCAATGTATTCATGAGGCAGTTGGGTGTGTTGTCACACGTGTGGATCCTGCTACAAACAGCAACATTCTCTTTTCCTGTGCAGAGTATTGTGGAACTTTCTGTTACCCAAATGTTGCTCAGTCACCGTACTTACGGACCGTAGGAGAAAAGCTGCTCCCTGGCATCGAGGTGTTATGGACAGGTAAAAATTGGTTTGGGGTTTTGTGGGGGTGTTTTGATGATTTGTGGGTGTTTTTTTTTTAAACTTGCTGCTGATGTTAAAATGATTTCTCATAAGGATTTAGTAAGATAAACTATCCAACTACTTAGGGGTTGAATCTTTAAGTATATGCAAAGCCCTCTGATTATTCTATTTCCCTTTCAGGTCCTAAAGTTGTATCCAAAGACATTCCAGTAGAGTCCATTGAAGAAGTTTCTAAGATCATCAGGAGAGCACCAGTTATCTGGGATAACATTCATGCTAATGATTATGATCAAAAAAGGCTTTTTCTTGGGCCTTACAAAGGTCGATCAACTGAGCTCATCCCTCGACTAAAGGGAGTTCTGACCAATCCAAACTGCGAATTTGAAGCCAATTATGTTGCTATTCACACACTTGCAACCTGGTACAAGTCTAACATGAATGGAGTGAGAAAAGATGTGGTGATGAGTAAGTATGTGTAACTGTTTGCTGCAATCTATGCTTAACCATACAAGTCATGCTGATTTTCTTGTGTGTTTGTTGGGTTTTTTTCTTACGCACCGTTTCTTTTTGAGATCACCTAGAATTTTCTAACTCATAAGTAAATGGCAGTTGCCTGAAACATAACAAGCATCTAGATTGTTTTATTGATTTCCTGGGAAGTATCTGTAACATCTCTTTAGCCAGGAGAGGTATCTGTGGTTGTATAAAAAGCATTCTCAGCAAGCAATTGTAATGTCCAAATTTGACATGAGTGTGCACAGATTTGATTTTGTTGGAATATAAGCAGTTCAGTTCAAAAGAAAAACTCTGAATATCAGAGTATCTGCATATTGTTTCTGTGTTGACGTTGACAGTGACCATAGTTTTCCATTTTGTCTAATTAGGGTGTAATGCTTTGTTCTTCTTTATGAAATAAGGCTGTGAAAGAGTTCTTGAATGTCTTGTCTAATGTGGCTTTATTTTAAATGAAACTTTCATGATAACTTTTAAAAATTTGTCTCTGTAGCTGATACCGAAGACAGTACAGTTTCTATCCAGATTAAATTGGAAAATGAGGGGAGTGATGAAGATATTGAAACAGATGTTCTCTACAGCCCACAGATGGCCCTGAAGCTGGCCTTAACGGAATGGTTGCAGGAATTTGGGGTACCTCAGCAATACAGCAGTGAGTCTGATTTGGTGGTGTTCTGGGATTGGTAGAAGAATGGGGTTAAGTGTTCGATACATGCATTTAAATTAAAACTATTTTACAGATTATGGCAATCGATATTATTCTCAGTTGGAAGTATTTTCTGCCTTACAAATTGGGGAAACCTGCTGATCAGCAGAAGCAACCTTGATGAATGATCCTTTGGCACTTGTGATACAGGACAGGAAGGAGTCTGGATCTTGCTAGTCCCAGTTGTTACTAAACTTCCATGGAACCTGACAGAATAGGAAGAATAGTTGTACTTTTTTTAATTTTTTAGATTATTGTAAACACTAGTTCTGCCCCAGTTGTTTTGAGATAGCTTTATATTTCTGTCTAGAGAAATCAGTTGGGTTCCTTCCAGCATTATATGTCTGTCTTGTAGCAATGGGAGCTTGGGATCTGAGGTAAAATCTGTTTTTCTCAACTGTACATTTGAGGTGGTCAGTTCCCCTCCCTGATAACTGGTGGTGGCACGGAGGAGCTTCTTCTGCACCAGAGCAGAGTTGGGAGGAGTTATCCTTTGGAACTGCTGCAGGGTTTGTGATCTTTCTCAAGCTCAGCTGCAACAAGAAGTTGGGGTGAGGAGTCATCCCAATGACATCTCATTTATGGTGTCATTTCTTTCCTTTTCACAGAACAGTTTAGGTGAGAAGGGACCTCTTGAAATCTGTCTGTCTATCCCGAAGGAGGGCGAGTTAAGAGCAGGTTGCCCAGACCAGATCCACTCAGGCTTTAAATATCTCCATTTTCCCTGCATTAAAGACATTTTTGCAGTTGAAATATTTAAGTATCGGCCCTTGTATTTTGAAGTGTCCTCTACATCCAGGTAAAACTTCAGCAAGTCAGTTGATGCAGAGGAAAAAAAGGTTAACTCGGAGAGCTTTTTATTCTGATGGTACAGTCAGAAATGCTGCTGGCAACACATAAATGTTAACTGGTAAGCAAAGACGGGTAAAAAGCTAGGAAAATGAGTTATGTGGAGAGGAAACTTGCAAAAAACCAAACCTAGTAGTTAGAATTGCAATGCCTAAAGCAAATAGGCAAGCATCTGAGGAAACTGTGCTGATCTGATGCCATGGCAACAGAATCATCCATGGTTTGCAGAAGCTGCTGATTTGAATGTTAGTTGGCTGATAGTGAAAACTCTAAACTTGTCTCTTCTTATTCTCAGGTAGGCAAGTGCCCCACAGTGGTGCTAAAACTGCTGTGGGGGATGTAGGGCCTCTGGTGGCACCATCCTCTTTAAATGCAGCGACTGTGGTTACCACAGTTTACCAGGAACCCATCATGAGTCAGGGGGCAGCGCTGAGCGGCGAGTCACCCACCTTGGTAAAGGAGGAAGAGAAGAAGCAATCTGATGAGGAACCAATGGACATGGTGGTGGAAAAACAAGAAGACGCAGACAAGAATGCTAATCAGATACTGACAGATATTGCCGAAGCCAAGATGGCAGAGGAGTTGAAGCCAATGGATACCGATAAGGAGAGCATAGCTGAATCAAAGTCCCCAGAGATGTCTATGCAGGAAGACTCTGGTAGTGACATTGCCCCAATGCAGACTGATGAGCAAGTTAACAAAGAACAGTTTGTGCCTGGGCCAAATGAAAAGCCCCTCTACACAGTAGAACCGGTGACTTTAGAGGACTTGCAGCTTCTTGCTGACTTGTTTTACCTTCCTTATGAACATGGCCCCAAAGGTGCACAGATGCTGAGAGAATTCCAGTGGCTCAGAGCAAATAGCAGTGTTGTCAGTGTTAATTGCAAAGGAAAGGATGCTGAAAAAGTGAGTGTGAATCTTGTTTTTCTCCTTTTAAATCAAAATCCTGAGTGATGTTATCTGTTGTCTGTAATAGAGGTTGGTGTTCTGCTTCCTAAAAGCTGAAGGGTAGTGTATAACTAACCACAGGTCACAGTGATTTTCATTCCTCCAGTGGAATCTACTGGTTTAAGCCCTGTATGCCATGTAGCTCTGAAGGCAGTCTGGTGTCTGCATTTGACCAGTGATCCCTGGACTGGCCTCACTTCTAACAGCCATAGAGAATACCCGTGAGTTACGTGTGGTCTGGTAGTCTGTGCTGGTAAAATGAAGTAAGGAACTGCATAGTCTTCTGTGTTCAGAGTATCTCTGCTGCCTTGAAGGTTGTGTTTGATCTTTTGGATCTCTTGCCTCCGTTCATAGATAGAAGAATGGCGTAACCGCGCAGCCAAGTTTGAAGAGATGTGCAGCTTGGTGATGGGGATGTTCACTCGCCTCTCCAATTGTGCCAACAGGACAATCCTTTATGACATGTACTCCTACGTCTGGGATATCAAGAGTATTATGTCAATGGTGAAATCTTTTGTGCAGTGGTTAGGTAGGTGCATCGGGAGCCATTATAATCCCAGATAGTGTATTTTTTTATTTTTAATTAGCCCACGGGGAAAACAATGTATTAGGCAAATGTGTTTTCTTGAACACGGGGTCTGGTTTGACCCTATTTTAAAGGTCTTCCTGTCTGGCTATTTGAAGCAATGCTTGCTGGGAATTTGCTTTGGCATTATAAATGAAGTCTGCCGGATGCTTAAGATCGGAGACCTTGATTTTCTTCTTGGGCTAATGAAACTTGAATCTCAGCTGACACGTAAGTGTTGACTTTAACTTACTCTTGACTGAATGCACACTGGACTATGCCATGTAACTCCTTGGATACCCCGCTCTTTGATTGGAAATGACACTATGAAATGTGACCACGTCAGCCATCTGCTGCTTGCTCTGTCTTGATAACATCATTGCTGTCTTCAACAGAACAATTGCAGAAGCGACCTTTCAGTGGGCCTGGCCAAGAGGAAGCCCATCCTCCCAGCCCTGTGCGCATGCGAGCTTTAGTGGAAGGCTATTCTGGTGCAAAAGAACTTCCTTTAAACACATTCCAAATTGTTGATTTTTTTTTTTTTTTTTTGGTAATGGATGAAAATTGTGGTGCTCTCTAGACAGATTTAGTCTGAGACTTAAACTGATCTTGAAATTTTTTTTGGTTTATTTTTTCTTTATTGTCTTTTTTTTTTTAATGTGTAGCTTTTTGGTGTTTTGTTTTGTTTTTTTCCTGAAAGCTTTTTGGAGGATCCTAAGTTTGCAGATAGCACCAGCATGGCCTGGGTAACTCTAGTGACATCATTTCACTTTCAGGTTTTAATCCAACTCTAAGGAATATGCTGTGGACTTGCTTGACATACACAGCAGGCAGCAAAGCTGATGGTCTCATGTCACACTTTGTAGCTGTCACAAATCTCACAGTGGTTGACCATTACACAACCTTGGTCTAGTCTTAGTGTTTGGATTGTCTTTAAATGATACTCTTAAACACTGGCAGGTTTAAGCAGGGACACAGAAGACCTATTAAGTCATCAAGCCAGCCCATGTTCAACAACTTCCTGTGTTTTGTGCTTATTAAATACCTGATTCTTGTATGCACGGTGGGTGATGAAGAAGAGCTTGGGAGGAAAACTCAGCAGCATTGTAGTATGTTAACACCTCTGCCTAATGCTGCTTAAAAGCTTCAATTCATGCATTTTTAAGACTAGTGTGACACAAATCCCTCAACTTTACTATTTGTGCTGTATGTTGACTTTTAGCTAGAAAGAACTTCATCTGTTTAAAAGTTCCAGGTCAAAGCTCAGTAAGAGAACAGTGACTCTTGTAATCTCTAAACAATGAAGGCCCAACCTAAGACTACATTTCAGAATTATCAGACTACCTACTGCTTTCAGCTGAAATTATCCTCTGTTTTCAATGTCCCTGTAAAATTGGGTTCAAGTGATTAAATGCATCAAATATTAGGAATGGTTCACGGTAGAAGCCAACTATAAATACTAGCTCTGTTGACTTTAGCACTGTTCTGTTCCAGTACTCAAACTGGTATTAGACAGCTGAAAAATAACTCTTAAGAGTTGTTGACAGTTTAATACTGTAATGCTAATAGTGCTTCTGTGAGAGAGGATGCTTTTCTCTTCACCTTGCATTTTTATCACTAGTGTAAATAAATACAGAGCAAAGGTCTTTGATAAAATACATCAGTAAAAAAGAGAAGTGAAGTACACTACGAATCCAAACAAATGGTGTGCTCAATGGTCCACTGAACATTCACCTTCTTCACCTCTCCTCCCAAGTCCAGCTAGCATTCAGTCCCTTAAATTAGTGTGGCTGTACAGTACTATGGATTACTAATGACTTCTATTGTCTTCTTCCCCATTGTGTACAGATGGGAGAATCCTCAGCACAAGTTTCTACTGCTATTGGATGGACGGCGCCAGATGTTCACAGCGCGTCGTCATTAATTAATTAAAATGGAAAGGTTTTGTCTGTGAGGCAGCTCAGATAGCTTAGATGTGCACTAGGCATGAACTGAAGTCACATTTGCGCAGCGACTAAGGCATTAACTCTGTTTTTCATTTATACAGCTCTTCATTCACGCAGCTCTTTACTGTAATAATTGGAAGTGCTAGTTAAGCTGTAGTCTCAAAGGACAGACAGATACTGTCTTCCAAGTTACTGACTCAATCTCCTTGTGAAGGGTGTCTTTTGACTTAAGAATTCTACAATGTGGGAGTAAACCAAATTCAAATTTTGATGCTTTGATTGTATCTGAAATTTACTATGCTTAAGGTAGTTTGTATTTAATGTCTATTCCTAAACTCTCGTAAATGTCAAACTTGGCACACTTTGGGACTCTCTGACTAGCACAACATACTTGTCTGTACTGATCCGAGACTGTTACTTGAACAGGAGGTAGATTGCTGTCCACAAAAGGAAAAAGGAAAAGAATATTTGCGCTGCTCATCTTGTCAGAAAACCAGGCGGGTAATTGAGAGCTCTGCTCCAGATGCCCTGGAGAGCCCCTGCCTCTGCCCCTGCCTTTTTTCCTTTTTTTTTTTTCCCCCCGCTCTCCAGAGTTGTCACTTATGTTATGCTAGTTGTTGAAGGCTGTGGTGCCTTGGTGGCAGAAGAGTATTAAAAGTCAAACAGATAATGGAATTTTCTTTTCTAAAGCAAGCATAAACTGAGCAGTTCAGTGGACCTGCTGTAGCTGGTCAGTGGGGACCCTGGTGCATCTGATATGCTTGAAATGGAAAAAAAATGAAGGTGTTTAAAAGCAAAGCTAATATTATCTCTGGCCAGCAGGGTGTACTAGTTAAGTTGTGAGGTAATTCCAGTTGATACTAAGTTCTTTAAGGTGCCAGCAGCATTATGAACGTATGGCCTGGATTATGTGAATCTGCATAGTCTCTTGTAAGAATATTGGTTCATACGACTGTCACAGCTGCCTGAACTGTTCCAGGCTGTTTGCATACATCACCAGTCCTAGTTTTCTGACAAGATTAGAAACAATCATTACTAAAATGTGACTTCAGAAAGGTCCATTTTTTTCAAGGGGCTGTGGTAATGGTATTTGTTTGATCTAAAATTTACAATAGTGGCTATTGAGCCATGTAGCTTCCAAGATGTCATCTTTTCATAGACGAAATGGATGTTTCTGCCAAAAAAAAAAAAGTGCAAAATGTCTGGGAAGCGTACATAATTGTGCATGGCACAATTCTTGTGCCTTCTGGGCTGGAATGAGGTGTGTTAGCTGAATCAGCTCACACGTGCTTAGACTCGACTGTTGTAGGCAATCAGAAAATTGGAATGTTGCATTGAGTGCACAAGCACAAAATATTTCCAAATCGTACATTATTACAGCCTCCCCCCCCAAGCCCCAGATTCTAGCTCAGTTAGAGAGCTTTTTCCACAAGTGTGTGTTAGCTTTTTTGGACATGTTAGACACCCAGGAAATCCCCCTTCTCGTAACGTTCTCCGCTTGGATCTGATCTCAACAGGGTGTCGTAGTCAATCTTCAGCACAGTTCTTAAGTGGAGACCAAGAACCCTGGGCCTTTAGAGGTGGTCTAGCAGGAGAGTTCCAGGTATCAATATGACTTCACAACTGAATGACATTTTCTTTGTTTTATGAGAAACCTTTTGTTGCACATCAGAGGTCTGGAAGGATTGGTCTGCCGAAGGCTTTCTGGTCCAAAGCCCATTAGCCTTTACAGCTTGGTTTAAAATAATTTTCCTCCCCTTTCTACAGTTAATTTCTCAAGGAGATGCTGCCTGTCCCACGCGCACGCGAAGCGCAGCGGCTTTAGTTGTACATTTCACACTGTTTCTTTGCAGGTCGCACAGCATTTTTACCTGCGCCCGCAATTGCACAATGCGCGCACGCTTGTCTGCCGACGGGAATTCCATGAGCAAAAAAGGGATACTCATCCAAATTTGGGTTCCTCTCTAAATAAATGCACGTCGCTGCAAAGATTTGCAATTGGCAAATATTCTTAAAGCGCTGTTTATACCATGTTCAGATTTGTTCATGGATTTTTCAGGTGCTCTACTTTTCCCCCCTCACAGGTGCTCTGCGCAGCAAATTGAATCAGCGCATTGCTTTTGGGATAAAGCGTCTCCTCTGGCCAGTTAACCCTCTTCAGACCAAACCTTTCCTCCTGACATTCTATGTTCTTATTCAGAGACAGTGTAGATATGATTGGTAAAAAGTATTTTAAAGCAGATAAGATTAACAGACTCTTAATGTGCTGTTTCAGTTGCATATTTTAAAACACCAATTGGATATTTTCTATTCAAATAAGGTTCTTTGCATTTGTAAAGCATACCAACCCCACCTTCTGGGGTGCCTGCAAGTAGCAAATGTTAATTTGGGAGTCTGCAGTGCACACCCAAGAGTGATGGGTTTTGTTGGTCCTACAGTCATATGAAGTATTTTGTTTTCGCAGCGTTTACTGCCTATTGATGGGGCAAATGACCTCTTTTTTCAACCACCTCCATTAACGCCCACTTCCAAAGTGTACACCATACGACCCTACTTCCCCAAAGATGAGGTAACTGCTTTTGATGCTTGTGGCTGTTGTTAGTGTTGTGTTTCGTTTTGTGGCAACGCTGGTTACTCCTGAGGCCCTTCATCCCCTTGTGAAAGGGGTGTCCCAGTATCTTGCACAAGGCACAGATGCAGTCTCACAGGAAAATTGAAGTTAAGTGCCTTTGGTTCAGCAATGTGCTGTGCAACAGGACAGGTTATGCCCAGTCTCCCACCCCACTGCCTTATTAAATCTCTGAGTGCCTTCCCTGTTCCTGAAAGGCAAGCTAAAATTGTTTGCTGCTGGAAGAGGGAATTTTGCAGTGGGAACACAGGCATGGCTTAACCTTAGGGGAAAGTCTGCATTATTACCCCAATAATGTGGTATTCTCAGCATAACTGCTGGTGTAGGCAGAGCAGTGCTGGTTGTAATATGTGATGATATTTCAACCATTCTTACTGGTTTAATTACAGTTGCAAACTTTTTGGGTTGGTTTTGAATGGATTGTTGTCAAAGCTGCTTCAGGGTGTTTGATATTTTGAAACCAGGAATTTTGTATTAGTCTTTATTGATTAGAGATGTCGTGTGTCCCCCCCCCCCGTTATTTTTTTTGCTGAAAGTATCCGTAGTGTAGCTTTACTCTTATTAGCTGAACGAGATGAATGCTTGAAACTCATGTATCAACCAACAGTTGACACTCTTTATGGATGCAGTTTAAGCAATGTAAGTTGTAGCTTGAGCTTGGCCTCTGTAGCCATGTTGAGATGAAACAGGTATGCTTTTAAAGACAAGGTTTTGCAGCGGCTCAAATGAATCCTGACTTTGAAGCTGGTCAGACAGACAGGGCATGTCCTTTACCTGCTGGCTTTAGGTTTTGTCCCCTGCTGTTGCCATGGCCAGTAAAGCAGCCTGTTCCATACCTTAACACAGGACTGTAAGAAGGTGGTTTGTTCCTTTTGGTAATGGAATTGGTATTTCTAAGCCACCTAAACCATTGGTGATGCAGCATAAAGAATATTTCTTCTGAGGAAGACTTCCTTTTTTATGAAAGGAGGCTTGAGATATGTCAAATGCAAAACCTTTTTGTTGAAAAGTGTGAAGTTTCTTATTTAAAGTGTGAGTGATACAAGTTTTCTCTTTAAAGAGAGTCAGCTCAAAGTCTTTTAACATACAGAAAGTCAGGGTGTGTGTTGTTCACAGTGGTTAAATTGTTGCCCTTGAACATTGGAGGTTTTGAAAAGGGACTTTGTATCGAGGGTATTGATCTTCAGAGAGTTTGGTAACTAACCCTCAGGGTTAATCTGTGCTGTTAGATCATACAGGACATTAACCTCCAGCCATTCAGTTTAACCACAGTGTTTTTGACAGGCTGGGCAACTTTAAAGACTGACTTTGCAGGGGAGGGAGAGAGAGATGCTTTCTCATAGATGGGTGCACTTGTTCTATGTGATTTAAATGCCTGTCAGTACTAGTTTACAGTTGAACTGTTAATGAAATTCCTCTAAAACAAAGTTTGAATGTGACTGATGGCTTGAAATCATCTCTTCTCTCCTCTTAGGCATCTGTGTATAAGATCTGCAGAGAAATGTATGCTGATGGAGCTGATCAACCCTTCCATAGTTTACCAGATTTAATTGGAGACAAGTAGGTATTGGGAATTAAATGACCTACAGAGGTGGTTCTGAAGGGTGAAGTCCTGACACTGTATTTAATTTGAATCTTTAAAAGTGTGTGTGTATAAGAATGCAAAGAGCATTTGTTTTAAAAATAAGATTTTAAAAAAAAAAATCTGCCTCCTGCATGCCTCAGGAAACTAGGGTTTGGGTTCCTTAATGATACCATAAGCAGTTATGTATCAGTTCATGCTCTAGTCATCTTTGTGAGATGACAGAAAAAATTCTTAGCTGAAACCTGTGTATTATGAAACCTGTGAATCATAATATCCTATTATTTTGGAATCTGTGAAAGTATATCATGAGAGTGTTTGTGGAACCTAGTTCCCCTCTGGTTCTTTTTTACAACCTAGTATAGTTCTTCAGATAATGGAAATTATTTTGAGGACCAATCTCTCAGCTGTCTACCTTTTTTTCTGAAATACATGTTATAAATTACCTGTGCCAACTTTTAAAAGGCAAGTGAGATGAAGTTTAAAAAAAAAAAGGCATTAAATCTGAGCTGTAAAATGAGCTACTTTTAGGTTTTTGGGGTTTTTTTCTTGAGTGTTTAATTTAGATAAAACTTTGTAAAGAGGCTGCTCTGAGTGACAGGAAGGTAGCTAAGAAAGGATGTATAACTGGTATCAAAAAATACCTGAAAGAGAAGATGGAAGAACTAGAAGATAATGGAACAGGGAAACTTAGGGTTTCATAGGTGAAGGAAGTTTGTCTAGTGCATCAGAAGAGTGTGTATCAAGTTAAATTGTGGGATCCAGAGGTGCAGATATTGCTCATAGCTGAATTTTGACAGCTGATCAGTCTGTTAATGCTTTGTAGAAACTAATTCCATGACTGGAGGACCCTGTTGCTTCTTTGCATGACCTAGAGTGCTCCAGAGTACCTGAAGGTCGCTTGGAACAAGTGTGGTTCTCTTTTGACTGAATTTGGACACTTCTTTCTGCAGGTTAGTGGGAGGTCTACTCACTCTCAGCCTGGATTACTGCTTCGTCTTAGAAGATGAAGATGGCATATGTGGCTATGCTTTGGGAACAGTTGATGTGACTCCTTTCATTAAAAAATGCAAAATGTCTTGGATCCCTTTCATGCAAGAGAAATATACTAAACCAAATAGTGACAAGGAGCTGTCTGAGGCAGAGGTTGGTATAACCCACGAGATCAGAACTGTATATTGAACTCTTTCTTTCCAAAGCAGGTCTTTGTTTTCCTGTTGCATTTTTCAGTGTCTGTGTGATTCAATTTTCATATCTTTCTGAAATCTTTGATGGGCATAGGATCTGGCATCTTAAAAGGTGACAGTAAAAATTGTTAGATACAGCCATGTATTGTAATACAGTCATGACATGTACTTTAGTGGTAATCAGTGTGGTACATTTAAGCCACCTTAATCTAGAGAAAATTACACTTTGAAAACAAGGGATTGCTTCTCTGTTCTCCTGCAAAACTGAGATATTAGTTTCCCCATGATGCGGGTAACTCCTGGTAGTCGCATCAGTTGAAGTATGGAAAACAAATTGAAGAGCACTTTGGTTTAATGTTAAAATCCAGAGCTATATTTATGGGGTGTGACAGCTGTAAGAGGCGCAAAAAAACATCTCACCTTTAGGAGGAGCTAAAAATCAGTATCTTGGGTTGGTTTTGGAGGAAATTGGAAGAAAACAATGTCACCAAACTGACAGAAATAGTGATAAGTCCTAGCTGGTGCATTCATGTTTAATACCAAGAGGTGCCAGTCTAAGAGGAAGGAGATGTGGACAAAGCTGTAGTAGAGGCATGCCCAGAACCACCACTTCTTAGCCTTTTACTTTCTCTCTCAAGAAGGAAAAAATATTTTCCAGAAAGTATTTTCTAACAAGTTGTCTGTATACAAGGGCTGGTGTCAGGCTGGTGGGTCTCTTAAGGGAATCCCAGGCTTGTAAGAGCAGGGCAAAAATGGCGTATATAGCAGTGTGCTTTATTTGCCTAGGATTTAGACAAAATCTTAGTGGAGGTCGTGGCTCTGAGAGCACAAGCCTTTCCACAAGCAAAGCTCCACTACTGAAGTGGAGCTAATTCTGCAGTTAATAGGTTTTATGGCTTGATTCTTCTACATTAGTACAGTGCTGTGCTTTCAACTGTATCTCTAAATTCAGATTTTGAAGCAAAGCTGACACACATAAAGATATTGGGAAAAAAAGCTGTAGTAGGTACAGTAAGGGAGAAGTTACTTTGATTTCCAGACATTTAAAGCTGAACTTCAGAGAGAAAGCAGGAGGTATTTTGACTGATAAACTAACTCTTCCATTGAGATGCTTAAGAGTATTTCTTGCTGATGATACGTTGCCCCAGGATTTCTGCTGCTCATACAATATTTCAGAAAAAGTCTGTTTCTTGAGACTGTGGGCTTGAGGCATGTTCCTGGGAGTACAGAAGAGCTCTTTGTGCTTTGCTCTTGAGATAGATGCTGTGGGATTTTATCCATTTTTGGCCTTTTGACACTAAAAAGCGAAGTAGAGAGTATTCAGTAGTTGCTTAGAAGCCATTATGTTTGAAGATCGTGTTTTCAGATCATGTTTTCTCACAGAACAGAATTGATTTGCTTTCCTTAACAGCCTTCTTCCCTCCTGGTAGTTGCCATCTCCACTGGGGTTTGAAAAGCTTCCTTTCTCTACTTTTTAGATCGTTTGACTTTGACTTCTAATACAGTTCAATTGTTCTTTAGTTTACTTAAATACATCTTGACCCCCGAACTTCATGGAATAAATAAAATGTTTTGATTCACAAAAGAAAACTCCAATCCCCTGACTCGTGTCCCGCTGTTGTGAGCTTGCCTGGCAGCTTTGGCTAAGGTCCTGTCAGAGAAGTTTATCTTTGCCTGAGATTAGTTATTATTGACCACAAGAGATGAGAGCATCGTGTCTAACTGCTTCTTAGCCCCACCTGTACCCTGCTCCTCAATAACTTGTTTTACATGTTGTGGCACTTCCGTGGCTGGGAGAAACAGGGACCACCTCTGCCTTGGTGCTTGAAGCCAGCATGGCTGCCTTTGGACACTGTCTGTGGGATTGTGCCTGTTACAGCTGTCATAAAGAAATCCCAGGGGAGCAGACATGCTTCGAACCTGAAGTAGCTCTATGAATTTTGAACAGAGACTCCCCTGCAAGAGTTTGGGAGATAGCAGTTTATAGATTTGAGGGCGTTGCAGTTAAATTTGACCCCCCAAAAAATGCAAGGGTTGCTAATGTTACGGTTTCTTGTGCGATGAAGTGCTGGCTTAGGTTGTTTTGAAGGTGACTTTCATTTATACAAGTTAGGTGGCTTGTTCACCTCAGCCAGCTCCCTAAAGGTTTTAAAATTCGGTAGATAGCAGGAGGAAGGACTTGAGTATTTTTGAGTAGCTTTGTCTACTTTGAGTAGCTTTGTCTACTTTGAGTAGCTTTGTCTACTTTGAGTAGCTTTGTCTGCTTCTGCATCACCTCACTTGATTGTTCCATTCCCATAAGTTGCATGAAGTTAACATCTGATGTCACGTTCCTAAAGACCTTCCTGGGTGATTGAAGCAGTCTTAAATGATCAACAACAACTTTTAGTCATCACCAAGACTTATTTCAAGCTAGAGACAAATTTGCCTTTGGGGCAATAATTGCATGGACATGAGATGTTTCAAGGCTACTGCAAACCAAAGAATACCTGTGGAAGATTAGAGTGCTCAGAGCTAAAACTGCCCATGTAAAACTCAAAGAAAAGGGATACCCCTGCACAGACTGTTAGTTATGGGTTGGCTTATGGTTTTTCCCACTGAGAAGCTGTGCAAGGAGTCTTGCATTCCTCCTTTGGTCTGAAAAGCTTCTGTAGTCCTTTTTTTTTATCTGGAGTACAGAGAGCAATTCAGCAGGTAAAGGACCGTTGGAGGTGTGGTTCAAAAGCATGCTGATTTGGAGGTAAACTCTGCAAGCAAAGCAGCCTCTCTTAATAAACATGAATGAAAACATTTGCTTCCCATGTCTATTTCAGAAAATAATGCTAAGCTTCCATGAAGAGCAAGAAGTATTGCCAGAATCATTTCTTGCCAACTTCCCGTCCTTGATAAAGATTGATATCCACAAAAAAGTGACAGATCCAAGCGTGGCAAAAAGCATGATGGCCTGCCTGCTCTCTTCTCTAAAGGCTAATGGTAAGCTTCTTGCACTTAAAATTCCTTGTTTCCTAATTACATGTTGGTTTTAGGATGCAAGGTTATATAACGTTACTGTAGTTGCATGTCAGTCCGAGGTACTTGATTCCTGCCATAATTAGCACTCCAGGTAAATAGTTATAAAAGCTTTTGGATAGTTCACGTGTGCTGCTGCCTTCAGTAAAAGAAGGCTTTTCACTTTACCCTGCAAATTAGAAAATAGGAAGAACTGAGGGAGCAATTTGGCAACGAGAGCATGTATTTTACATCTTGAACATCATGCAAATGTTTTTATTTCCCCTGCTGGTGCTTTTTTTTTCCATGTGTGGCAGTGTGCACTGGTGGGTAACTACCCAAACCTTCAGCATGGCCAGGTACTTGGCTCTCAGCCTTACTGCACACCTGAGGTTCACAGCTCCTTTGCGTGGTTTGGTGTGTGCTTCTAGTGCTATTTTCTGAGCCAACATCAGAGTTTCAGGATGCTTTTATATGAAATTAAAGGTGTGCAGAGGGAAGGCAGTTTGTTCAGACTGATGAGGACACCTGTGATGTGCAACTGACCCCAGTGGTCAGATAGGTTGCCACAAATCTGCTTTCTTTTGGGCTACGCTCCATATGGAACTGGATCAGTGGTTTCATTTGGTTTAAGTGTTAAAATAGGTAGGTAATATTTGATGTCTGTGCTTTTTATAATAACTCTTCTCCTACAGTGTGTTTTGTTTTTCTCTTCCTTCTTCAGGCTCCCGTGGGGCTTTTTGTGAAGTGAGACCAGATGATAAAAGAATCCTGGAATTTTACAGCAAGCTGGGTTGTTTTGAAATTGCTAAAATGGAAGGATTTCCAAAGGATGTTGTTATCCTTGGAAGAAGCCTGTGAGTGCTTGACAGCGAACTGTTCCAGTACTGTAGTCCCTTAAGAGCTGGGCAGGTAGTGGTGGGGATCTTCCTATGGTCTAGCTGCACAAAGCCAGCAACAAGCCAGCTTGGTAGAAGGGGCTATGTGAAAATCACCCATCACGCGTTCAGACTGTAATTTTTTGGAAGAGGATAATGCTGCTGAAAACACTGTTTTAACAAAAAAAAAGAAAAAAGAAAAAGAAACCTTGTCCTCTCCTGGTCCTGTGTGAAGTGCCAAGGAATCTTGCATGGGCTATAGCTTCTCGGAGGAATCCCTCTCAGTCGATGCTGTGGTTGATGACAGCTCTCTGCATTCACCTGCCAACAGAAACGCGGGCTCTGTCAGAAATATCTGTAAAGATGCAGGGTTCTCTCTGTCACAGAGCAGGATCTGCAACTGGGAGTTGCAGAAATGGGAGGGATTGCTTGTGTCAATCAGCAAATTTAAAGATAAGTAGCTACAGTTCTATTTTTTACTATCTTTATGCTTGTTGATAAAGCGATGACCCGTTGTCACTTCTAATGACCATTGGTTCGAGCTTTGTGCTTTGTTAGGGACAAATGTGCAGTGGTCTGTGGCAAAAGTCACTTAATGACAACCTTGTAAATCTCCGTGTATATAAACTTAGCCGTATGCTGACTAACTTTTTGTTTACCCTTTTTTTTGTAATTTTTTTCTTTTGAAAAGTGAAATGGGATAGGTCCGAGATGGCACTTTTGAATAACCTAAAACCACGATGGAGAACGAGTCTGTCCTCAGCACTGACCTTATTGTGCCTCGTATCCAGGGCTAGAAACAAACCATCTTGGGTAAGGGGTGTGCGGATCCCAAATGATGTTCCTTCAGACAGCAGTTTGTTGCTGCTTGAGGTTGTCATCATTCTCCTGGGACTGGAACAGCAATTTGTGGGGTGACCTACCGAGCCCGTTAATTTTGGTAACGTTCGTGTGGGATTGTGGATGACAGATGGTGAGAGGGAGAGAGCTGGCCCACAGCTGGGACTTGTCCTTGGAACAGTCGCCATCTTTCCAAACCTGTTTATACTAGTTCGCTTCAATCAGGGTCTTCAAGTCCTGCACGTTTGTATGGAATAACTTTTCTACAAGAAATGCCACAATAAGCACATTTTTACACATTATTTAAATGGTTACCTACTTTTAAATGTTCCAAGAGTTTAATGTTTTTACCCAGGTCTGACACGTTTGGCTATGGGGTGGAATCGGTGTGCTCTGGGTTCTGGTAGTGAGGTAGTTGCATCGTTTATGAAATTGGTATTTCAAGTCCCGGTGTCCCAGATAGGTAATTGGCCAGTGGTATACACCTTGTGGCACTTTGCTTCTTTCACCTGCTGCCATCACCTGGCTTTATCTTCCTTTTTCATTTTCCTAGGGTTTGTTTTGGTGTTTTTTTTCAGTGGTGCACAAAGGAAGTTCAGTTCCTTTGACAAGCCTCCACCTGCATAGAAGTTAGGCAACCTGCAATGAATGGCATTAAGACTGCAATAATGATGTCTGCAACCCGGAAGGAGATGCTGGGTTTGACCTTCTGGTGCAGTCACGTGCAGGATTATTACTATTTTTTTTTTTTTTTCCTTTGCAGAATGTGAAGAATTTTTTTAATGCGGTAGCAAAAGTATTTAAGTTGAAACTCAAGTTCATTTCATTTTTAGAGAGAGGTACGGGGTTGTGCTATGGGATTTCATGTAAGTCAGAGCTGAATGCCACTAGTTTTTGTACGGCTTTGAGTGCATGTTGAGTAGCTGATACCTTGGTTTATCAGGTGGGAGAGTTTTCGTTTCTTCATGAATACCAGAGTCCACTTATTTTATCTGGACGCGCAACATTACAGCATAGGATGCTTGTGGCCTTATTTCTTGGCTTTTAAGGAGCTGCCACATTTTCTCTTCCTATGAATTTGTTATTATTATAGAAATTAATTGTATAAGCCTATGGAACGTCAGGCCAATACCATCATTCTAGGATTGTAAAGTGATATGTTGACATATCTTTCATGGTTATGAATTTTCATTAAGGTTGGAATGCCACTTTCATTAATCTGTTTTTAGATCAACAGTATCTGTAGCAGAAAAAAAAAATGACCTGTAAAACTGTATTTGAAGACCATGCGAGAAATAGAATAAAAATTGAGAAGTGAATGTAAATAAGAAATGTGTATTTTGTGTATGAGGTTCCAGAAGTGGTTTGGCAGTGTCCGTTATATCATGCTGGATGTTTTGGATGCCTCAGGATCAGCCAGCAGAGAGAATTGTCTCTGGTTTTGGTGGTGGCAGTGTGACTTACTGTGCTGATGTTTTTCATAGGTAGGTGTCCCCTGACCCTTCAGAAGGACTCACCCCAAAGAGTTTCAGGGTGGCAGTGACGTTTCCTGTTGGCCCTTCTGTGAGTTGCACCAGTTGAACTTTCCCAGGTCTTTCAAAGGTGGTCTCCAGTGTCTGGCAAAGCCAGTGGGAGCTGTTTTTTGGATTTCTGTCTTCCTGGCTGGTGGGTTCAGAGGTTGCTGCAATGCTGGCTGGCCTGTTAGCAGAACCAAAGGGGAACACAGAGTAACTTGAGGGTTGTCACACAGTGTGTGAGGGGAAATGCTGTGACTCCATAGCCAGGACTTAGTTCCATGTCCACCAAGTTTAACCTGGGGAGGAATAACCCCCTGCACCAGGACAGGGTGGGGGTGACCTGCTGGAGAGCAGCTCTGAGGGAAAAGACCTGGGGAGTCCTGTGGAGAAGGCAGTGACACCCCAGCGAAGCAGGAGAGGGAGCAGTTAAAAGCCTTCCTGCTGACCCCGTGAACACGTGCCACAGTGAAACAGGGACCTTTCTTCACAAAACAACCCGTGTTGCATGTCGTCCTCTTTTGTGTGCCAGAGCTCTGTGACAGAGGCTCCAAGAAGACAGGGCAGTGTGACTTGCCTGTGTCACCCACGTCTGCGCCACAGAGGTGGGTTTGGATGGAGGGGGGACTTTTCCCTCAAGGGAGAGTGAAGCAGAAGCTCTTGCCTCCCAGGTTCCGGGGTGGTGGCCGCTGGTGGGTCAGGTATGTAACGACCACAGAAGCAAAGGGGGGGTGCTCTTTGTGTAACCCTGGGCCTCTTTCCAGAACCAGGATGAGCTTTTCAAACCTCTCCAGTCCTGTTTATCCTGAACTGGCTCCAGCTGGAGCAGAGCCACCTTCCTACTGGGAACGGGGTGTGAGCTCATCCGTAGCAGGGTTGGTTTGAATTCGGCTGCTCCCCCTCCACCCCTGCAGCAGGGACGGGGCTGCTGCCTTTTCTGCTGTGACAGGGGAGTCTGGCCCCCTGTGATAGATTCTGAAGGAGGGTAGTTTGCAGATGACACCAAGCTGTGTGGTGCTGATACACCTGAGGGACAGGATGTCACCCAGAGGGACCTG